>JASANE010026551.1:0-98265 GCA_030248225.1 Trileptium ribeirensis
GCCTGTACCGGACACTACTCCGATTTTTGTATCCATCGTAGAGATCCTCTGTTCGCAGCTGGTGGATCCGATGTTTAGCGTGAGCAAATATATCAGGTTACCCGTGCAAATAAATGCATCTGAATGGCTGCTCTGCAGTTGAAAGCAGCGGTTTGCAAAGGTGACGCAAAATAATGATTGCCAGTGATGCGTGATGTGCTGGTAAAAATAACGTAACAAGCTTCTAATCGTTTCAGTAGGGTGCATGGAGTAGCAGGTCTGCGTGCATGCAGTGCGTCTAGTGTTTAAATCTGGATTCGAATTTGTATCAAGTTTAGATTAAGCAGTATGCAACTTGAGCACGTAATTGTAAATACTGAACAACAAATCAACTACGGCAACAATTTTTCCATAATTATTCTATAGCGGCAAAGCTGTAATGGCCTTTACAATCCGTCATAGCTAATTTTCGTACACATTTAAATACATCCTTTAGCACCAATTACATCAAGATTTCGTTTCCTTTGTTTTCAACAGATTTAGGTTTTTGTTGTGCCACCAAAAACCGGGCGAATTCAATAATAGAACTAATATGGTCTCTGCTATGCCTGATGTCATGATAAACAGACGGCAAAACATAACATTACTCTAGCATGTCAGCGTTGCCAAAAATACCAACATTCAGTACAAAGCCACTAACTACCACATGCTACAACATACAAGACCAGAAAAATTCTATGTTACAAATGTAGTCACTAAAGGTCTTGAAATTGTTATACATGGCAAGTAAGCAGTGGTCAGTTTGACAGGAATCAACTAGGTGCAGCTTGTAATAAAACAGTTTTCCATATTGAGATTTTCAAAGTGACTATTAAACAAGTATTAAACAACAGAAATTCAATGAATTATACAAAGCATCAGCTATAGCTCGAATAGTGGGTGTCAGTGTAAACTGACATTAGGTACATCTGGATTTTAATGTAGAAAGCGCAATGGCGAGGCTAATTTCCAAGAGCATCTTTGCTTTTCGACTACGTAGGAACAATGCCTCTATGGGGAAATACGTTTCCAGTTCAGGTAGCGAATAGTAGTCAGCAGCTACTATGGTAAATATGCCTTCCTAATATAGTTAGCGCACATCTCTGGCTAACACATCAAGCAGACATTTACCCATTTTATAAAATTCAGGCCTCGATACCAAGATTACACCCTGCAAACTGCTCGATTGGTTCAGGCGATCCGGTGTGGTGCCGATATAACCGGGTCACAAGTCGTCGCGTAAGTAAGACGATGGCCCGATATCTCAGCCGCTCCGTTATATCACTTACACAGCCATCTCGACATGAAATTTAAACCAGTACTTAGAGGTGCAATATTATGCCTCTGTCGACAGTTACGGTCCAAAATGATCATCTCGATATCAGTGAACAAGCGACTTCATACTTTGCCAAAAGCCACAGTAGGCTGTATCGTGGCGTGACCGTAAATATACACAACTGCGCATAAGCACAGGGTACAAATATATTCACAAATTGAATCTTCAATACTTTAACTTTAAGCAGTGGCTTTAAATCTTTCCATGCGCACTAGGCCCAGCTGGACCTAACGCTCATTGTGAGTCGTTGTGTTTATTGGTATTGTCAAACAGTATGTTTGCAGGTGCGGTTATTTGATCGCGATATGAGGTTCCTTAAAGAACCAAACAAAAGCTCCGTCAGCTCTTAGTGGTTCTGTAATTGTTTGACTAAACTTAATGACTATTATAATAACGTAAAGTTAGTAACGATTTATTAAACAACCAATTCAACTGAACTATTTATATAGTCATTAAGTTTAGTCAAACAATTACATTTTGGCGCCCCACGTTGGGCGCCAAAAATGTAAGGATTTTTATTCACCGATAAAATATAAAAGCAATAAGTCGGTGGTTAGTAAATAACGTTGACAGAAAACTCATTTTTATACTCTGGTATACTAGAAAAATATATATTTAAACTAAATTCTTTTCCAGAATATCTATCTACTCAAAATACTTACACTCACTAAAAAGCTACGCCTCAATAGGCAATGTTACAGGTTCGTATGTGTAACTTTGAACTGCACATTAAGGATTCGATCCCTCGCGCCGGGTTGAGTTTGTAAAGCGTCATACGATACACAATTTGGCCCATGTCATTTTTACGGGCCGGACGTTATAACGTTACAAAAAAAGAAAAGCTTACAGTCGGGAGTTCGGGGGTGGGAGCCCCCAACCTAGGCTTAGGCTTATATATCATGTATGTCTCATATAAGGACTTTAGCTTAGGCTAAGGCTTAGGCTTCGTATATCGAGAACAGCATAGCATGCATTTCATTCTTAAAAGTTACATTGGCCAACAATTTGATTAGGGGATGAAAAGGTTAATACACTGAATTTCAAGTTTAATACTTGTTTAATAGTCACTTTGAAAATCTCAAGATGGAAAACTGTTTTATTACAAGCTGCACCTAGTTGATTCCTGTCAAACTGACCACTGCTTACTTGCCATGTATAACAATTTCAAGACCTTTAGTGACTACATTTGTAACATAGAATTTTTCTGGTCTTGTATGTTGTAGCATGTGGTAGTTAGTGGCTTTGTACTGAATGTTGGTATTTTTGGCAACGCGACATGCTAGAGTAATGTTATGTTTTGCCGTCTGTTTATCATGACATCAGGCATAGCAGAGACCATATTAGTTCTATTATTGAATTCGCCCGGTTTTTGGTGGCACAACAAAAACCTAAATCTGTTGAAAACAAAGGAAACGAAATCTTGATGTAATTGGTGCTAAAGGATGTATTTAAATGTGTACGAAAATTAGCTATGACGGATTGTAAAGGCCATTACAGCTTTGCCGCTATAGAATAATTATGGAAAAATTGTTGCCGTAGTTGATTTGTTGTTCAGTATTTACAATTACGTGCTCAAGTTGCATACTGCTTAATCTAAACTTGATACAAATTCGAATCCAGATTTAAACACTAGACGCACTGCATGCACGCAGACCTGCTACTCCATGCACCCTACTGAAACGATTAGAAGCTTGTTACGTTATTTTTACCAGCACATCACGCATCACTGGCAATCATTATTTTGCGTCACCTTTGCAAACCGCTGCTTTCAACTGCAGAGCAGCCATTCAGATACATTTATTTGCACGGGTAACCTGATATATTTGCTCACGCTAAACATCGGATCCACCAGCTGCGAACAGAGGATCTCTACGATGGATACAAAAATCGGAGTAGTGTCCGGTACAGGCATTCTGAGAACGACAATAACAGAATATACGACATTTGCCAACCAGAAGCGATGCAAGCGCGTCCGGTGGGGGATAATTCAGCAACGTGATGGATAAAGATTCACGATAAGCCTTGCATAGGTGAAAGGTCTACAAAGTGGTGACTGCTGTTACTTTTACGTATTATGGTACACAGCCAATCCAAAAGACAGAACATATTTAAAATCAGACTGGAAAAGTATTAGTGTCGATAGCATAACCGCTATGCGTAAGGTCGATAGACTAGATTAAAACAATTTGAAATGAACTAACTTTAGACAGGCAGGCGTTGCTATCCTGAACACAAGGGGGTGGATCTCTCGAAGTAATTATAATTCAGATCTTAGCACATTAGGAAATGAGGGATAATCAGGTCAGCCTTACTACCTGTGAGCACGCTTAATTGTTGACCGTCCGAGCACTAAGGCGGAAATTATGGTGCAGCTGGGATTCCTTGGAGCTATAACTTGTCATAGTACAATAGGCATTCAAGGTCCGCCGGCACAGGGTCGGTAGATGGTTTCGACGAAGTGTGTTGTACGCCGGGGGATACTACAGTCCGGGTGTGTAAAGGTTTGAAGCGTTCGGCCGCTCATGATTTTCTCAAATTTTACTATAACTTTCCCCAAGTTTTTTCTGCTAAAATGTTCACCAATTATTGACATTTTGTGCCAATCTTCCCAATATATTTCTCGTTCGTGTCAATTTTTGCAAAACTTTCCGAGGGCTTTCCGTCGCACACAGTGGAAATATGGATTGTGAGGAGGAGTGTGAGATGTAGACGAACCCCTATTTTTCCGATTCTTACACCATATAAACAATAAACTATACGCAAACAGTAAACCCAAATGGTGATCATTATCTTGACTGTTTTACCCCTACGGCAAAACTCAGACACAACGCAAATCATAACACACCAAGTAGCAATTTCATGTTTTAGATACTTTTTTCTTAAATTTGATCTCCCAGAAACTGAAGTTACTATCCTAATGCACGGTTTGATGTTCCGCCGAACACAGAACCAATAAACCTCAAAACATAGGTAATTATGATAACATTTCGTAACACCTACGGTATGACTCAAACACAACGTGAAACACAACACATTATGTAACAATTTCGCGTTTTATACACCACAAATGTATCAGTGATCTTTTCTGTTAAATTTATTGTCCCAGAAACTGGATTATTATGTCATTTTTTACTTCTATCATATGTCGAAGTTCACATGGAAAGAATGATGAAAAATGTTCGGTCTATATAATGTTATCATGTAGACTGTAAAATTTATATCTACGCACGTTTCGTATCCCCATATTTGTGTAACGTTTTAGTCGTTTTTGCAACGACCATGTACGTAGAAACTGATTTGTAACAGCAATATGAAATTGTCAGCAATTTCTTTGTATACAATGTCTTTATTAATAATTTTTTCTTATTACCGCCGTGTTGTGACATTTCGATAATAATAGATATTCAGGTGTTCAAAAAAATGGCCGTACGACACAGGATTACGTATAAACATACTAAAGGCGTGTTCACACGCTCAAACTTTTTGCTCAAATTTTGATCAAAATTTGAGCTCAAATTTTGATCAAAGTTTAAAGCACCTTTTTTGAATTTTTGGTAAGTTTGACTGCGCGAACACTGTTCAAACTTTTCGAGGATATTCCTGTAGCCAATCACCGACAAAATTCATTGCTTGAAAATGTTTGAGCTCAAATTTTGTTCTCAAATTTTGAAATACCACAATTTTTCTTTAAAAATTACCTTCAAATTTTGATCAAAATTTGATAAAAATTTGAGCTCAAATTTTGGGCTCAAAATTTGAGCAAAAAGTTTGAGCGTGTGAACACGCCTTAAGTTCCAACATGTTACCGAAGCCAACTGTGTATATATACTTATCTTTAGAAATAGAAGAGACTTACTGTCTACTATGTTACTACCTTTTTGGTTTTGGTTACCGGAGCGCTAACTTCGATTTTTACCTAGGTCACCATTTTACTATTTAACGCCGCAATTTATTGACCCCGTAGATTTGAAAACAGTGTTTCAATCAATTTTGTATAGCATTCTTTAATACACTGATAGACCGCCAACACAGCTATATGAATCTAGTACGCCGTTTTTGAAGAATCAGAACATACGTCCAACATCGGCAATTATTGTTCGCGTACCCAAATTGCGTTAGTATATATCCCTGTTATTGCTAACAAGCTGCTAATATCTAATGTCAATATTCTGAAATCGAATTTTTGCACAACTAAATACCTGATTTTATCAAACACAACGACTATGGTGTGCGTACGCAAATTTATGAAACGTAGCTGCGTTCTGTTGGGTTGTCGAATATAACAGAAAAGTAAAGAGCTGCTAAAATTGGGAATGAGTATTCCTATATAAAAATGGAAATTTTGAAATCGTTCAATTTGAATCCGGGGGCTAGTTAGATAAGGAGCAAACAATCAGTGCAAACTCTAATTTCAGTAATCGATATTTGAAACAAAATACTCGAACAAGGTTAGCTTTTGTGAAGCTTTTAATTTTGAAATATATTTTCAAAGTTTCGAAATTACTATGAACTTGAAGTTGTATTGGTATTCATGAAATTACATTGCCACAAAATATAAACTGAGATTCAAGGTTTAATTTTGTACAAAATAATATATTTATTCAAATTCTGAAAATTCAACGAAACTTAGACGACCGATTTTGAGTCGGTGTGTATATGATCGATTTTTAGTTCCGTTAAAAATATACAAAATACATAGAAATACTACGAAATTGTGCAGTAACAAACTATAATTTAACATTTTCATTATAATAAATTTACCAATAAATTAAAAATAATTTAAAATTTTAAAGCAACATCCTTATCCGGATATTCACGGATACTATTGCTCTGTTCGATGCGATAAATTATTAAAGTTGTGCAATTATTAAACAGAGCTACAAATTAAGAAAAAACTGATAAGGCGATTAAAAACTATTAATGCGAGGCATTAAGTTCTGTATCCTTAAGTTATGCTCGGTATTTAGCAAGAATTTAGCAAAGCTCAGTAAGTTATTTGTCATGGTTATATTTGACGAGTAACATTTATATTTTTAGGGTCTATAATTACAGTATAGTATATAATGTTAGATTTTTGGAAAAAAAGACACGTAGATAATGCTTCAAATTTACTCATGCCTACTGTTTCGGCATTTAAGAGATTTGGATTTGACTATATCAAGGAACCACACACCGAGCTATATAGGATTGTTTTTTAACTGCATTACCTATGATTTAGAACCTGCCTGCCCTCTTCTGTGTGAAACCAAGACTGCATTAGGGAAGAGTATGACACTTCCCTGCACTCACATATTAGCCTGTGTTTGATGATACGGAAGGTTTTGGCTTGACCCCCAGTTTCCAGCGGAGGATAGCTCGAACCCCCTACCCCAGTTTTTTTGGGAGGTAGGTCGGACAGTCCCCAATTTCTGGGGGGGTCGGTTTATAAGCAGCTGCTTACAAACCGACCCCCTAGAAATTGGAGGGCGTCCGACCAATTTCTGGGGGGGTCGGTTTATAAGGAGCTGCTTACAAATCGACCCCACAGAAATTGGGGGGCGTCCCACCGACCCCCCCGCCCCCCAGAAACTTGGGGGGGGGGGGGGGTTAGGCCGAAACCGCTCGTATAATCAAACACAGACTAACATGTGAGTGGAGGGAAGTGTTATATACTTTGCTAATGCACTCTTGGTGAAAGTAATATAGCATTAGCATACAACTCTCTGTAGTAATGTATTTATCCGGTTGAGGGACTACAATGTGATTTGAGGCGGTGTTCCACCTTGATACATCAATTTGTACTGCACTAAAATCGGACTAGAGTAGTAATTTAGGTATGTAAACATGAATAGGACAAAATCAGCGATATTCAGGAATTGAGATTGCTTATGATTTGTGATTCATGTTTTCGTTAATTCATGTTTATCCGTCCAACGTGATTGACGGCAACGTTAGAGATGTGAAAGGTTCATTCGGCTATACTCTTTGAATGAATATTGGATGCAAAGTGCAATTTATTTTTAAATAACCGTAAGATTTATTGAAATAATAAAGAAATTTACACTTATTTGCAACACCACGTAATGTTTCTATCATAATTTCGTGATGTAATGGTTCTGTCATACTTTAGTTAATAAATATAATTCAAGCGGAGCAGGACTACTGGTTACGGTTTTGACAAGTCTCCTGCATCTTTGATATATATTCATATATTCATTCACACATATATATATATACGAATATATGGCAGTATTACTCGTTGCGGCGGCGGTGGTTTTCGTAAATTTTAGCTGAAAGACATTATGAAATACTTGTTTTTTATTTGAACACAATTTAACAGCCTAATTTTCACGAAAAACGTAACCATTGAGGACGAATTTCGGTTTAATATGCATATCTTAGGTCAATATTTTTCAAATACGCCTAACAGTTTGGATATTGCCATTTAAATATATTCTATATAATTAATCGCAGAAGTGAATTTACCATAATGGTCAAAATCACACGTCATTCATTTCTTTTCCAGTTCTCTTTATCAGCATCCAATAACGTCAGCTTTGTTCTATGTTGGCCGTAACAGTTATATAAATTATAGTTATTGCCTTAGCAATTATATAAGTGCTTTAGATAATTGTAGACCTTAGCAATTATATAGCACAAAAGCTTCCGCTCGCCAAAATATCGTGTTTTAAGAAAGAATTCATCCACTAAAATATATGAAAACATCATAATTTAGATATAAAAATACACAAAATCAGCGATAACGCGCTGACTGAATCATGATCATCACACTTTGTTCATTTATTTAGTAAACATCTTTTATTTCTATTATTTGTTTTGGTTGATTATGATGTTATTATATGATGTAACAGGGAAGACGAAAAATAAAAACGATAATTGGGTAACTAGATCAGTTGATTTTTAACAAGTCAGTGAGTGCACTTTTATGTGTATCATTATGCGTTCTAAGCGATATTTGCGCGAAATACGCTATAAACAGATACAATGCACATCATTTTAATACGCCGCTATTGCAACACATTCTTCAACACCTTCGCAACCAAAACTCTTGTTGACATGTAGACGTTGTTATAACATCTACTCACCCCATCCTTTAAATGATTTCAGACTGTGGTAAAAGACAATGATGAAACAAAAAGAGATATTATGTTGGTTTTGATGTTTTAATTAAGTATATAAATTAGGTTTAAAACAAAATAATTATTATTTCAAATATTTATTTTTCAAGTTTAAACTGTTATGTATAAACTAGAGAAATATTATATAAAACTAATGTTGAAATTCTATAGTTATACATGTTTACATATTTAAATTCAAGCCGTAATGCGTGATGTTACAGGTCAGCTTGGCTTCAATACAACATAGGTTTTGCTTTCTACACGAAAGGTGATGCTTTCTGCATGGCGCACCCCAGAATAACTTTTCACATTGATTTATTTTTCAAGTTGAAACTGTTACGTATTTTAAGAAAACATGATATAACAGCAATTTCAAGTCTTTTAATTTAATCATATATACGTTTATATATTTTCTCCTAAATCGCAAAGCATGCTTAATGAGGCCATACGACTGCTTCAAACATTGTTCAGATTGTTGTGTTTTATTACTCTGATCGGGTTTTCAGTAAAGCGTTTTTCATTGTCACGTAGAAGAACAAGTATTTCCGCTCGTGAATCGATTCTCACAATATACATTATAATGTTGTCTGTTCATGATTGCTATTACTAGTTTTCAGAAACTTTGGCTGATTAAAAACAAACGCAGCGCTACGTGACAAAGTGCATCTCCACAGATCACTAGTCGTTCAGTGTCCAGTTCGAATGTCAATCATGTATAATTAACCGTACGGCAAACCATCATGGTTACTGCTACTGCTTTTCCTTGCAGTTAGAACCGCAATTATTCCTTTTAGCCTAAATAAAATTCATACATTTTCATTGTTTTTAACTTTTTGATATAAAAGCCGTTAAATATGAAAATAAACAGAGTTTGGAGGGTGTTCGTGTTTACTGCAATATCATTGTGCGCAGCACGTACGGATAAATTACGATTGCGTAGAGGCTAACGGCGTGTGTAGGCTTTTAGTGCACAAAATTATAGAAAATTCCCATTTTTGTATCAAATCTACAGTTTTATAGATAAGAAAGATAAATCACTATATATATTATAGCGAAGATATAGGCCACTAGTTTTGCTTTTATCTACTGTTGGCTATGACCAAGCTAAAGGTGCAACATCGTCGATACAAAAGAATTTCCATATGAACTATAACTTGTACCTGTTAATAGAATATGATGAATGAGAATAGCAAGATAAAAGTTTCTCAGCTAAGCGTGATTGTGGAGGAACGCTTTCTTTCAAGTTTACAAGGTATACCTTTTTAGTTCAAACTTACATTGTTTTTATCCCATATCAGTGTTGCTATTATATATAAACACACGCATCTTGTATCATTTAAACGAGACTTACTCTTGTGTCCAAAAAACTTTAGTTTCTATGAAACATTTAAAATTGTAAAAAATAATTTTTCATCAATAAGAAGAAGCCGAAAATTATCAGAAAAAGATATAGCTGAAAATGTTATTTAAAATTTGTCGGAAACGATGCATTGTTATTTTGTCGTAGGAAAACGGTTGTAGTTGACGAAAACTTCAAAATTGATGTCTTTGTCAATGAATGTCATCTCATTGCTTAGGGCTTTAAACAGATATCCTGTGTTTTTACGGACAACTCAATAAAACATTGTCTATCAACTCAATGTGGTGAATTTAGTTCAGAAGTTTTATTTAATAGTGAACTGATACGTTTTGAACACACTATTTGAGCTATGAAAATTACCAGGTTCCCAGTTACAACTCTTTGTTATTTTACAGTCGGGTGTTAATCGGAAGTTGTTTGTATAACCGGACCAAGCTATACAAATTAATCAGACACAGTGTTTAGTCGTTATGCCCACACCACATTTAAGCATGTTTATAAATATGCAATAAACATAAATTTTTGCGAAATTGCAGTTCAGTACATAGGACAACAGTTGATAAAATATTTTTTTGCTAAAATGCATCATCCTTTTTGAAATCAACCAATTCTAGTGCCTTCAATTTCTCCAATTATTTACGTCAAAAGGCACTGAGATCAGGCGTCTATATTTCGAAAAATCGACAATAATACATGTCAAAGCCATCGCCAATATATGTTGCAAAACACTTATTTTAGTGCTTTACCATCAATAAAGATCGAGGCAGTATAATCACTTGTAATTACCGCAGCAATGCTCAAAAATATGTAGTTTTGCATCCTGGGCAGAGCCAACTGTCGTCCGTGAATATTAGCATTACTTCAGCCAGTTGACTTCTCAAATCCGTTCAGTCCTCTTCGGAAAAAGCGTTAATGCGACCGGGTCTTCTAAAACACACCATTAAATACGTTGTGTTGAATTCTGGGCACAACCAAGTTTCGTTCGTATATCTTACCATTACACCAGCCAGTTGACTTCCCAAATCAGCAGAGTCCTCTTCGAAAAATGAGCTAATACGGCTGGGTCCGCTAAAACACACCTTAAAGATGTTGCCGCAGTAATTGCAAAGCTGGTGTAAATAGATAATTGAATAAAATATGGCAACTTGTGAATGCGCTGTTGAAATTACTACATCATGCAGCGGTGTGGCACTATTGACATCTTAGTGTCAATATACAGTTTTATTCGCTGCTAACAGTATTAAACTTACAATTTTATAAAAAATGCATTTCTGTTTCTTATATGTTATAGTGATTGTTGTTTTAACTGTTTTGCGCTTTCAGTTGTCGAAAGTCAATACGATTTCTTAAAATACTAACTCACAGTGTATATATGCTAACTATCAATTATGAATTCGAGAACGATTACTTTTTCGTTGTTTGAAGTGGTTTTGTGCTATGTGTTCGATGCTTGAATTTAAAGTGTTTCCGTGTGAGCGATAGACGATAATAAAGAGGAATTTAGGAAGTTGGTTGAGTTTAAATGAACTAAAAGACATACCAGATTGACATTATGTTGGCAACATTGGTTGTTAATGTCTGTGCGAATCCAGCGTTTACGGTGTCTAAAAATAGGTAAGTGGAGCTCTAATCGATGATATCTACCATTCTAGCATTCAGTTGGCATCATAGGTAACACATATTTATGCGAATTCATCTTTCATGGTAGCTATAAAATAGGTTGCTGGTGGGGTGGTCTAATCTAAGAGTGCCGTGCTAGAATTCCGTTGACATCATAGGTTATATTCATAATATTCATATCTAGGCTTTATGGCATCTAAAGTTGTTTATTGGTCCCTATCTAGTTTCCTGTAAATGTTTTGAAAAGGTTAATCACTGGGAACTAGGCTCTACATTGATGTTGGCATTTTTTTGCAGTGCTTAGACAAACACGAAATATATAACGCCTTTTATTGTTTAAAGTTCGCGGTGACACAAAGCCGTTCACCTGATTGAAATTAAACCTGTTGCTTGCATATGCTATTTTGTTTTTCGTGTTTGAAACCATGCAGCTGGTACTCCCAACATCGTGTTTTCGCGCTTTGATGACGTCTATATTGCGAAGAATCGACTTTCCGCAGATACACTTTCCTGACTGTTACGCGCTCGATTTCACCGCAATTCCATAGTAACTTCAAAAATATATTTAAATTTTTAACCACTATATATTTAGGTTATTTTTTGGTTTTTGCATGCGCTAATATAAGTTTCTTTGTCATCATAAAATTACAGTTATATCTTCGATTGTAGATTTCAATTCTTTAAGTTAATGTTTAATCGAGAGAGTTAAAATTTGAAATATATACATCCTTCAGAAATTTTAAAATTATAATTCTAATTACGCGTTGCGGAATGTTGTTTCGTACATTAGTTTTTGATACCTTCGCCGCAAGTTTATATTATCTTTACTTTTGACCATTATATATTTTTGGGGTTTAAGAGAAAACAGGTAAGATGGATAGGTAGATCGTGTCACGGAGGTATTGCTATTTGAGGGAGGCTCTCGGAGTGTGGCGAAGATTTTTCCCAAATTTTTCCTAATTGTTATCAAATTTTCCTCCATTTTTTGTCAGTTATTCTCAAAATATTATGCGCGTTGCAGCGCAGGAGAAGGCGGGGGTGGGATGGGAAAGGGGAATGTAGGCTGGCTGGTGAGTCTTCATAGTGTGCCTATGATAATATGGCTAGTGGGGATCCTACCTCGTTTTGGACATTCTACGCTATAAGGCTATATTTCTTCCTGTAATATATATGATATAATAACCAACATCGAGAACAGGCACCGTAACTGAGTTAGCACCTCAATATGTGTTAAAAACTATCGTGACAGCTACGGACATGAGAAAATCACACAAAGGTGGGATTCTAACCACAGTCTTAGCCACTGCCTAATTGTGTTATTTTTAAAATACTGCTAGAGCTATAAAGAATTAGTATGAAAATAACTCAACGCAACAGTAAATGTTGAAGAAAACGTTAAAATACCTGCAGCATTGTGCGTACTACTATTCTAAATTAACCCAATGACGCCCAACTCGTTACTTTCCAACTCGACTACCATCAACTATAATTATGGGTCACCGCGAGACGTCGAAAACTAAACGCTCAAATGAAAGTCACGATGGCTAATGGTTGGGATGTCATTGTGCATCCGGAAAATGCGTACTACTATTCTAAATTACTAACCCATCGACGGCCAACTCGTTACTTTCCAACTCGAATACATATAATTATAGGTCACCGCGAGATGTTGAACACAAAACGCTCAAATGAAAGGCGCACAAAACGCTCGCTATCGGTTGGGATGTTTCAGATGTAATTTGCTTGGTGCTTAAGTCAAAATGAACGAGTAATAACACTCGTACAGTCATGCAGTGGGCGCCAGGTTTTGTCAACTACGATAAAATACAGGTGCACTAAAATTGGAGAAAATAAACAATTTTTGTATCAAATCCATAGCTTTATAGAAAAGAAAGATTAACAATTACATTATGCTATTTTAGCAAAGATATAGGCTCCGTTTTGCGTCTTTTGCTACTTTTGGCTATGTTCAGCTGTACGACGCCGGCGATACAAACCTATTTCTATCTTTCATTCGTGAATTGCTTTTTTGTCACATAGCTAGGTATCAGGGCTCGAAGTTCAGCTTTTCTCGCCTTGTTTTATATTTAAGTAATTAAAGCAAAGTTTTCACGGTAGTTAATAATTTGCCGAAAGAGAAGCTTAGGATTTTTTATATTCGTATTTAGTTACTGTCGAACTACATAAGTTCGACGGTCAATATCTAAGGGTTGTAAACCTCGGTTGATTTTGGTGAAATTTCATACTTCGTTAAAAATCTTGCCTAGAAATTGGGATTGGAAATTTTGGTTGATTTTGGTAAAATTTCATACTTCGTTAAAAGTCTTGCCTAGAAATTGGGATTGGAAATTTTGGTTGATTTTGGTGAAATTTCATACTTCGTTAAAAATCTTGCCTAGAAATTGGGATTGGAAATTTTGGTTGATTTTGGTGAAATTTCATACTTCGTTAAAAGTCTTGCCTAGAAATTGGGATTGGAAATTTTGGTTGATTTTGGTGAAATTTCATACTTCGTTAAAAATCTTGCCTAGAAATTGGGATTGGAAATTTTGGTTGATTTTGGTGAAATTTCATACTTCGTTAAAAATTATACCTAGCAATTGGGATTGGAAACCTCGGTTGATTTTGTGCTGTAATTTCATAGTTCGTTAATAATCCTGCCCCAGAAATTGTGTTTAAACATGGACAACATCATAAACCACTTAATATCATAATTGTTGTTGTGCACATCTTATTACGATGGACTGAAATATTTTTTCTTGTTGTATTGACATATAATTACAAGTTATAATTCGGTCGTGCAACTTATATAAGTAAATCTACAAAGAACTTTTTGTACAAAAGGCTGTTTTAGAGCTTTTAAGGAGGAGGGACTTATAAATTGTTTTTAAGTTTTATGTCGCTGTGATACATACATAAATTATTTATATAAAATTTCAAATTTAAAAGCGTTATATATATTTAATTATGTCGAATCATTTCTTTTAAATATACATTACTAACTATGTTATATCCATAATCATATTTTGTATATATAGGTGTGTAGACGTCAGAAATTAAATTTCGGAAAGGCAAAACCAATTTAAATAGTATTATGAGATTTGGGCACATTGCGTTAAACACACAGCGATTATTGCATTTTGTAGTTCCAAAAATTTGCCCCCAAAATATCCAACACCAATTATTTTTTAAACAATAACATAATGTCCAAAAGCTAATAACATAATTGTTTTCTTTTGGTTTTCGTCATCGTTCAAATATCGAATCACTAAAACAGTAGTTGTTGGGTACAATCACTTTACCACTGCTATTCAAGGAAAGGAATATGTATATACATTAATAAATATACCAAGTCGTGTCTCAGAATGTTAAGCGCCAACACTACCAATGATTAGTTTGGTTTTGACAATGTTTATTTCTGTCAAACATGACATAGTATTAGATAACTAAGCTATTTTGAATCCTATTAGCACTATTTGTTATCTGATACTTTTATTTTTATCATGCTAAATGATTGAACCCGGTTCGTAAATGTCATTATTACAAATATTTGTTTATGTAATTTTTATGCTTGCCCAAGTATGTTACTGGAAAATGCAATGGGACAATATGATTTCGGTAACTTTTGTGCGACGTTGTCGTTGTTTTATAGATGTCTTCGACTGAATTTTAATAATCATATTCAATGCTTCGTCATCTAACTTAGTAACACCCATGAATCGATTAACGAGATTCCTATTACCCGTATCTACTATCGTTCTACTAAAACTAGAGTGATGAGAAGGAGCACCGCAAATTTGGGCGAGGTAAGAAAACCCTGTTAAGTTTGAGCCTTTTAATACATCCATACTTACTGGTTTTTATCTGAATTAACAGTCAACAATGTAATATTTAGTTGCAGAGATCAATATTATAGACAAAAACATGGCCACTATTGAATTGAAGTCAAATAAAATTGATTAAATAGTAAAACGTTAATAAATTTTTATATATTCCACAATATATATATATATATATATATATATATATATATATATATATATATACGTATATATATATATATATATGGCATTCAATAAATATATATATATATATATATTTTATGGCATTCAACTCCGTGCATATTTAGCGCATTGTATACTGATGGTATTTTGATTTCAATAAATAACTTAGTATGGAAAAGGTTGTAAAGTTTTGATATACACACAGTAATGAATGTTGATATATACAAGGTAAAACTTAAAATTACTTCGGAAAAAGTGGCATTTTAACGCTGCTAGATCATGAATTGAAAGATGAATTTGCCAGAATACTATATTACGTTGTAGTCAAGGGTACGCTTCACCTAGTAATCGTACATTGGTTATGCCAGGTACTACATAGAATAGTAGGTCACATGAAATGATCAAAATCAGAAATGAAGTTTTTGCGGTATTTAATTAAGCCAAATGAAATAATTGGCTAGTGTTTCAAATATATGCATTAAATACTCCAGAATTTTTCAAATTTTATAACTTATTTTCTTAGCAATTTAAAAAACCGGTCGATCGTTAGGGTTAATTTATTCTTTAACGATGCTTTTAAGGCTCCCGTGTCTTCAGGTAAAATGACTTGTATATAACTCAATCTATTCAAGAGCAGGGACTCAACAACACCATGGTCAGGCTGAAATAAGCCCAAATCTTGCTACTATCAGTTTTGCTTTGTTGTTACTGTACTAGTTTAGCGCGAACTTCAACAGTAACCCCTAAGTCTCTTCTTGTCTGTTGTTACAGCATGATTCTCAGACACGCTCACGCAAGGTTTACAAGCTTAAATTATTGTGCCAAATATTCGAAAATTTCGTTGTCATAAATAACCAGTGAAAAGTTGACTCTCTTTGGATAAAATATCTACGGAGCATAATTGATTCCCTTAACTACGTAATACTTAAAGCGTAACATTATACATTTTCCATTTTTGTCACAGCCGCTAGGTCATGACATTGTTTTCACATTTTTTCAGACTGTACATTAATGTAACCTTTCTTTTACTGCACCGATTAATTTCTGGTATGAAAGTGTTTCACAAATTCGACTGGTGAAGTCTGCATACCGTGCGAAATTAGCATTTAGCAAACGTCTCGGATTCGGCAAACCGAAGTTAAGTAAAAATTTTAGACGTTGATTTAGATTTTGATGTCGTTAGAACATTATCAAGTTTACGTGGTCTAAAAACTAATATTTTAATACAATGCGGCGTTCACGTTGTAATGTACCCAACGTTTGGAACCTATATACACCAAACAGTGTCAGGTACACTGTCGACAACAGGATGTCTTAGGTACCCTCAAGTTTTATATAAATTTTTTCAAAGCGGTATTGTCACTTCTCGACAGTGTCAAGCACACCGTGTCTTCTTGCAGTTTTATTGACAGTGTGCGGGACTACTTCATCAACGTTCATATGGCCGAGATACAGATATCCAGAATATGAAAAAACTACATACATCAGTTGACTAATGAACCGCATTAGCTACAGACTATGTTGGTTACAGTTAGCCCGCTCCAAATTGGTAGCTAAGGGTTTGTGCGGCATTGTAAAGAAAAAATATAGTAGCTAGGGTGTGTCGTAGACCCTCGGAAATTGATCTACGGTATGGGTGTCACCCTGACTGTCTACAAGGTGGGGTCACGACCACAAGAGGTCAAAAGTTCCAAACAGTGGGGACATTATAACGTGAACGCCGCACACAGCATATGTTGCATGAAACAACTCTATTTGCAATATTGATCTAAGACATATTAGCAGATGGGGGTTACTCCACCAGGGCGGACATCCTCAAGCCATATTTACTTACCCCTTGAAGCCTCCGCACTAACCAAGCCATATTAACTACTACACCCCGAAAGTGTTGTACCAGCCACACCTCCCCCTACCGCACTCACAGCAAAGATCAGCAAAAGAATTATTGTAAAATGAGTAAAAGTGGCATAAATTGAGTAACACCGACAAGCATTTCGTCGCGGTGATTTTACCTCCCAGCCTCTTCCAGAGGGCCTCTTCCTGATGACCTCACCTCAGCTGACATACTAGCTCCCTAAGCTGACGGACCTTCGACACCTAATATTTAGTATCTTTGTTTGCTTTTCCTCAAAGTTGTTGTACGTAGTCATTTTGAAATCGTTAGAATTTTCTGTAATTAATACCTAGATAGAAGCTGGTATTAAGGATATTTGTTTCGCCAATTGTGTGACTGGATTGGCTTGACATCCTTGTAAATTATAAAGTCTGCAGAAAATTTGGATGCAGATTTTGTTGTTAATGCGTTATATTATATAATTCATCCCATTCATAAATAAGATATATAACCGCCAAACACAGTAAGTTTCACATTTAAAGAGCAGTTGACCACTTGGTGCAGAAAAATCTGTCACAATTTTGTTATGCGGTTGCAAATAATAGATTAAAACATGGGCATAAAAAGGCTTGCACATCTCCTCAAGGTCTAATTTTACAGTATTAGGCGTTATATTTAAAGATTATCTACGCAGTGTCATTACCAAATACCACTTGTACGATAGTCCTGAAACTTAAGATTACGTATGTGGAATTATACGCATCTAATTAAACATACCGACAATGTTACTCAGAAGCAACCGCCTACAAAGAAGTGACACGTGAGACTACTCTCGTATTGTATACTGCTGTGACAATTTTCTTATTAATAAAAATGCCTCCACGTAAAACAATCCTTTTCTTCACGAATGTACTTTCAGGCAATGTTACTTGTTCGAGAAAAAATACGGCCAAAAAATATGGCTTAAAATGGTTTACAGAAGGAAATCGCAACATAATTTTGGTATTTCGTATGCAGCTCAGACCGTTTTTGCTAATGTTTCTCACCTTTTCGCAGTGCATAGCATTAATTTCAGATCACATAATCAGATTCAATCAGTTACATGCCACCACTGAGCAAACAGCGCCTGATATGAGGCAATTAAAGGGCTAAGCAGCTCATTTTAGGTGACCAAGTGTTAACACCTGTAGCTGGGACTATTTTTT
Source organism: Trileptium ribeirensis (assembly GCA_030248225.1). Classification (NCBI taxonomy): domain Eukaryota; kingdom Metazoa; phylum Nematoda; class Enoplea; order Enoplida; family Thoracostomopsidae; genus Trileptium; species Trileptium ribeirensis. The sequence continues at coordinate 18,496 of JASANE010026551.1, forward strand.
ATAAGTTTTGGCAGCGTCTGTACTTTTCTGGCAAAAAATTAAGAGCAACCTGTTTAAGCCTTTTGAGCACAAAATAATTATCATTCATTTCAAAAGTTTCACAAAAACTGGTTAAGTATGAACGCAATTAGCGACTTGATTCACATGCCAGGGTCCGAGTTTGTTTAAATACTGAGAATAAAATAATTAGAAGCCTAGAAATTTTGCTCTCGCTATACTCAAACAGTATTTTAGTGTTCACACAATGTGCTCCCGACCTAAAATCTGAGAATAACAACATTCAAAGAAATTTAATGCATTAACCGTTTCAGTGGAGATTTCTGGTGTATTAAACAATTAGGCTAAAAGAATTTATACGGTCACATAACCCGTATAATACTATAATTGCTTATCGTTTCAAAAATTTAGCGGAAAACATGAAATAATTTTCAAGTTGATGGGTTTATTAGCATTCCTTGGAATTTCTTAACTCTCGTAATTTAACTTGGTTTATGAAGAACGCGTAAACAAATAATCTCAAGCAATAGCAATATTTAACTTTAAAACTTAAAGTGTGTTATAAAATTTGACCACCACCCAAAAAAATTGAAATTAAATGGTTCTTGATAACAGCTGAAAAATTGCTGGGTGCGCGAAATTCATTAGCACCCTCAAGTTTTTAAGTTGCTGGTTAATTATACAGTCGTGTAATAGCAATATTTAACTTCAGAACTTAAAGTGTGTTGTAAAATTTGACCACCACCCAAAAAAATTGAAATTAAATGGTTCTTGATAACAGCTAAAAAATTGCTGGGTGCGCGAAATTCATTAGCACCCTCAAGTTTTTAAGTTGCTGGTTAATTATACAGTCGTGTAATAGCAATATTTAACTTCAGAACTTAAAGTGTGTTATAAAATTTGACCACCACCCAAAAAATTGAAATTAAATGGTTCTTGATAACAGCTGAAAAATTGCTGGGTGCGCGAAATTCATTAGCACCCTCAACTTTTTAAGTTGCTGGTTAATTATACAGTCGTGTAATAGCAATATTTAACTTCAGAACTTAAAGTGTGTTATAAAATTTGACCACCACCCAAAAAAAATTGAAATTAAATGGCTCTTCATAACAGCTGAAAAATTGCTGGGTGCGCGAAATTCATTAGCACCCTCAACTTTTTAAGTTGCTGGTTAATTATACAGTCGTGTAATAGCAATATTTAACTTCAGAACTTAAAGTGTGTTATAAAACTTGACCACCACCCAAAAAATGAAATTAAGTGGTTCTTGATAACAGCTGAAAAATTGCTGGGTGCGCGAAATTCATTAGCACCCTCAAGTTTTTAAGTTGCTGGTTAAATATACAGTCGTGTAATAATTGGGTGCATCAAATTTGGCAACACCCACAAATTTTCAAACTTATGAGTTCTATGTAGCGTTCAAAGAATTTCTGAGCAATTATATATTTTCTTCCTTAAAGTGGATGATCCACAACGTACACTGGTTTGTTCACGGAAGTTGCTCAGTATAGTCAAATGTATTTTCCACAAGTAGAACATATTAATAAAATACTTAAAATTTATATATATATATAATTTTTTTGCTTTTATGGGTTCCTATCCTCTTTGCTGGCCGTTAATAAAACTACCAATCCTATGTTCACACAAGTAAGTATATGATGTCATATAAGTTTAGACTTGTATGTACTGTCTCGATGGAACGTTTTAAGGTTGATTGAAAGTCCATAAAACGTCAGTTCCATAAAACGTTTTGCCAATATGCAAAACCTTAAAAAGAATGTTTCATAAAGCAGACATTTCCAACCAAACCAATGTTGAAGTTTCTTTGTTGTAGGTTTCTCACGAGCAAATATTAGATTTCGCTACATATGTCTTTTATTATATAAGTCAATAGACAAATATTTCTTGGACTCATTCAGTTGCGCTATATTTCTATCTATACTAAACGCAAACCGCAACTACCGATAAACATGTGCCATAAAACTAGATTTTTCTAAAAAAATCAGGAATGTGTGCTACGAAAAAAACTAACCTCGACTGTCAAATTTCGTATTATTGGCGTAGTCCTAGCTCGTTTCTCGCCTGCTTCGGACAATGGCGGCTGACTTATATAGCGGCATGTCTACAGGATTTTTTGCTCAAGTCAAAAGTGCAACAGTTATAAAAACAATACAATAACAGCAGCCGTGAACGATGTGTTTTGAACTTTATATACCAAAACACGGTGAAGTGTCGATATAAACAAAACTGGAATGCTTTAGCAATAAATTTCGTTTATTTTCAGTGCAATTTTGTGAAGAAATTTAGCTGTTTTTAAGGAATTTCATTTTTTTACAACTCTGAGGCTTATTACACTCGGAGGTTTATTTTTTGTGACTTTGTTTTCAAATTTTGTCAACACTGCATTTATACTCAATTGTGTGCAAGAAAAAAGTGAATTATAATACTAATCTCTTAGAGCAAGTAACGAATAGCTAATTTATATCTCATATATTAAATGTAAGTAATGTTACCCAATCTTTGGTCTCGGATGCTGTCGTGCAATCTCGTCCATCAAAAACTGTGAACTACATGCGAAGTGTCATTACAGGTGATTTCGCGCTGCGAAAGTACAAACATTAGTACTAAAAGAACGCAGCAATGAAGTGTACAAATTACAATATCTAGCATATAAATCAAGCACCCATTGTGTATGTAACAGGACCGTTCCGGCCCGTTACGCGTATTTTCCATGATTTTGGCGCCAAAATCGCCTAAGAACACCAAGGAACTCATTTGGGGTAGGAACGGCGTGATGCTTAGTGCCGTGGTCCAGTTGCAACATTGTTTTGCGTATTTATGTTTCGCTTATTAATATATGTCGTATATTATCATTTGATCACATTTTTACCATAATATGTCGTATTTTATATGCGTAAACTCGCGTCGTATATTATCATTTGGTCACATTTTTACCATGCTATTCCGTATTTTGTATGCCTAAATCCGTGCCGTATTTTATCATTTGAACACATTTTACCATCGTAAGCCGTAGTTTGTCGTGTTCTTGTATGATTGCTGGAACGAGTGTCATTTGAAACGGTTCGGATAGAATAGCGAGAAATTAGGAGACTCCAACTGATTTGTGAGGCGCTATACGAGTTGGAAAATCGAGCTACTTTTCCGATATAAAGGGAATCACTCGGAACTCAACCGGTCGTCACTAAACACTAGGGTTTTACGGCTAGGACCGTCCGGGAATAGGAGGCCCCTGGCGGCTCACGCCCAACTAACAAGTTTGTAGAGATAGCAACTGAAAATATCAAGTCTACCTGGTTTGAGCTGTATACTATGTAATGGCCATGTGGAAACAACAAGCCACAGGAAGGTGAAATTAAGAGTACGGTAGATTCCGAGATCACAAAGAACGACGGATCTCGAGTTAATTTAACGGCCCGTAACCGTCTAGCGTACCATAATCCGGGAGATAGCCGGAGCATGTCAATAGAGCATTTCGAGGACTATTGCTAGAGATCAAACTGCCCCGCACCATACCAGGGCCTCGCTCTTAAATTGAAACGATCACCGTTACTTACGCTAAGTTGCGTTGTCGTGACAGAAACAGGACTGCTACTTTTTCTATACCTATATCATACTATATGTATGTATATATGCCTGTTAGATAACTGCGTATAATACCAGGCCTCTGTGCCTTCCCCACCACATTGAACGTCTTCCTCCTGAGCGTATTTCACGTAAATACGACTGATATAAGCCCCACCCTCCTGCATCTTCGTTGTCGCACCCCATTTCTGAACTGCTGCGTGCGACCCCTTGTTTTGCTCATCTTAACTAGACAAATCCAACGACGTGCGCCGGACCTCCGCCCGATCACCTGCTGGCTCGCTGTAGTCACTCAAAGGTGCCCAGTTTCTGCTGCCAACCACTAGTGGGCACCAATTATCCGAGATTTTTCTCTTAATTTCAAAACGGGCGAGCCGCTCCCCATTATGTTCGTCTTGTCGAGACATCTCCAAAAATACCCGGCGGGTCACCGCCAGTCGCCCCGTTAACTCGGGACGGCCGACGAAAGCGCCCCTACCACCACCGCCACTCTCCAGTCGCGAGGATTTTAGCACCCCTTTAACCCATGCCTTTTATCACCCTCATTGGAATCGTCATTCAATGGCGAGCCCAGCGATACCCGGCGGGCGTCGCTCCGCCCAACCGTTAATGCGGGAGAGCCCGCCAAATCCCTCCGTACTTATATACGTCAAAACCCATATGTGGGTACCGACCCGATATGACGTCCACCCCCTCGTGTTTGGTATCAATCGGCCCCGTTCTTCGCCCTGGAACCGAATCTCACCCCAGCCCCTCGAAAATCCCCAGGGATTCCCCTTGTCCGGTTTCCCCTCCCGCTTCCCTTTTCTTTCTCTCCGTGTCCTCGTTGCCCTTTCGTTTTCTCTTTTTGCTCTCTCTAACCGACTTCTTCGGTCGGTTGTTGTTGTCGTTGCTGTTATTGTGCTGTGTGTTGTTGTGCACTTGAGCGACCTTACTGTCGCTCAGGTTGCCGTTGTGTCTACTGTGTGCTCATGTGTATTGGTGTAGTTTATGTGTGTATGTGATATATGTCCATATATATACGTATATATATTGATATATGTACGTATATAGATATTTAAAGACCAGTAAGGACATGACCAAACAGGACGGACTAGGATAAAACGTACAAATTTTCTTTAATTTTGTAAGTTTTACGGACGGACTGGACACAGACGTTTGGGAAGGAATGGGGGTGTTTAGGGCACTGCCGTGGTTCCCCGAGCCTCAGAATAGGGCCCCTGACCCGTCATGAGTCCCTTGGAGGATGCCCTACCTCCAGCCCCGAGATGGGTTCATTCCCGTCATCGGTTCCCCCTGGGACGTGTGAAAGCCGGCTCGATCAGCTAGAAATCGCAAAGAATGCGCTTTTTTGTTCGGCGTTCTGGGGTGTCTCCTTGAAGAAGGGTCACCTTTTGCGATGGATTAGCTGAATTGGATGGGCGGCATATCAATAGTACAAAGACCACGCGGTTAGTTGCCGATCTTAAGTAGGAACAAAAGATCAAACTATCCAAAAGATGAAAACAGATTGTCACTTTGATTTGAATTGAAGAAGGAAATTATATGACCCGAAAGTCGCTGCTAGTGATCCAACCGAGCTGGGACCGGGTGTCGTTCTAATGATGTGGACGTTGGATTCAATTTCAAAGCACATCCGGCGCTAATTGCAGGAAATCGAAACTTCAGAGCTCATGTTTCAAGGGAAAATGGGATGAAATCGCAGATGGCTGACCTGCGACTATTGGACGGTTCAAGTTTGACGTCGGCGATTTCGCTTTGAAGCCGACTCTCCCTAATGGAGGGCGATGGTTTACGGTTGGGCTGACTTCCGGAAAATCAGAAATTTTCCGATTGGATCTTGGATCCCAACACCGACTCGACAGACCACGACCCGAATTAACTCGCCCGTGATTGGGGTCCAAAAGAAAAGCACACAAAACGATCGACAGAATTTTCGAGGTTGGGTGTGACGCTCGAAAAATTCGAATCAGTTCGACTTTGGCAGCAGGAGTGCGACTTTACTGACCGGCTCCGACGCAGTATTTTACGTTTGTGTTTACGCCGTTAGTTTTCGATTTGCTCTGTTTCTCTTCGTTTGCGCTTCGAGTAGGGATCGATGGTGAAGACTTCCGCGTAGGCTTTAGCCTCCCGAAGGGGGCTCAGCTATTGCTGCCCAGGATCAGAGTCCGTAAGTGTGAGAAAGGGATTGTGCCTTACAGAGGTTTTGTTTCCCTGGTGTAACAGGCAGTAACAGGCCGTTCGTCTAGGTGTACCTTGAATTTAGAGTGATTTCCTCTTAACTAGGCTGATTCACTAACGCTTGAGCTTGACCTGGCCACTCCAGCTGAAATTTTACACTTAAGTCTGTCTGGAATTAGTACCTGGTGTCGAGTTCCGACGCAGAAGCCCGAAGAGTTTTGAGTACTCAAGTGCAGATCATTGCGATGACTAGTCAGATACGCCGAAGTCCTGCTGATTACCCGTGGTGTTAAGTAAAGCAACACAGAAACGGACGTTTCTCGTCCGTGTTTTATATGACTCGCAGTTATCGAGATAAGGTCATCGAATTTTCCTGAGTCGACCACGGTCAAATTTTACAACAGAATGAAATTGAGGCATTAGGGTGTGAGTTCATGTTTGCGCTTACGGCTTACACATTTGCAGCTTTAGTTGAACGTTCGATGCCCATGTCGAGTTTGGGGAGGAATAGATGTGAGTTTTAGGAACGGAGGACCAGCCTCCGATGGGCTCTAGGAAGCCCCAAAATTTGTTTATCCGAACGACCTAAGCAAATGTGTAACATAAAAAGACTGATCAAATTCTAAGCGCATCAGTTTGAGATTAAGGTGTTTGCTATTCACGAGGAGCAATGTTAATGGATTGTCTCGGTTTGAGTATCAGCTCCTTGTTCCATAGTGATTCGGTGTTCACCTATTATTAAAAGTTGCTGGACCATTGTACCAGTGTAAACAAATTTGGTAGACATTTTAAATAAACACGAAATTCACTCGAACGACTGACGGAAGCGCTGCTAGGCGACTACTCCGACCCGACGCGATCCAAAATGTCGGAGGGGCGATGCCCCCAGCGGTTCAAAATTCCATCAGCCCTCGTTTAGTGCCGCGCGCTGACCGCTCGAAGATAAGGCGTTATACCTTTACCCCAAAATTACTTCGATAGAACTATCAAGATTACCGATGATCAACGTAGCATAGTTACATGTCCCACGTTCTGGACTAACGTCCGAGAAATTAACATCACTAAGATAGTTCGATGACGCGTCCCAACGCCATCTTCAGTCATTGCCCTAGCGGAAGACACACTCCGTGCTCCCACCTTCAAAAAAAGTATATATTTACAAGCCCAATTAAAAAAATTAGCCCCCCTCGCTCGAACCGTTTAGGCATCATTTAGGCGAGCGAGTGCAAAACCCTGATTTTTCTTTGGAGCGAGTTGATCGCTGAGTTTAGCTTGGTTTTACTATTTATCCTGAGTTGCCCGTTAGGCTATGTACTATGTATGCCCAGATTCTCGTTTTTCTCTCAGTTCCCTTTTCTCCTTTTTCAGTCTATCAGGTTCGATCATGCACGGAAAATTTAAGCCTGCTGCAGAATCACCAGCTCTAACCATTCGGGCATAGGTATTTAGGAACATCGACTATTATTTCGATGATAACTCGACTGCACAATTTCGACAGTGCAGTCGAGACACTGTACAATTGCAGCGTTGCTACATAGTATAGTAAGGCAATAGGGTAAGTAGTAGGAAAAGACAGAAGAAAGGCAAACGAACAAAACAAAGAAAAGAGAAAGGAAGACAAGAAAAGAAACATTACCCAAACGCGTAAACGCGTCCGAGGCAGGCTGCCTCGTGCTTTCCCCTTCCCCCTTCTATCTGAAAATGGACCCGACTATCGAAAATAAAGTGAAACACAGAGCCGACAGGGCCTGAGCGCCCGTATGTTGTGCCCGCCCCCGCCCCCATAAAATCGGCCACTGAGTCGAAAGCAACCTAGGTAATCAGGCTCACTCTTAGGTGCGGCCAAGGAAAATGCCCGTGCGATCGCATCGAGGCGTTTCGCGCGATAACAACGCCCCTCCACCGGAAATCTGCCGAACTATTGTGCCCCCCTCCCTTTTTTTCTATTGTTTCTCTGTTCGGTCAGTCGTATCGTTTGTTCTATTGAACCCTGGTAGGCCAAGTCTCCCGAAACGATAAGATGAATCAATGTGTAGGCGTTACCTCGAGTAAATCGTCAGGATAAAACAGTCGATGGTACTGAGCCCCTTACCGCCAGTTTTGCACCGAGTAGCGACCAAACCACGTTTTTGTGCTGCTAGCGTAGAACTCGCATAGTCAAGCCCTGTCGCCGTTTTTCCCTTATGCCCCGCCTTGTGTCTGTCACCGCGTGCAAAGAGTCGTTGTTTAGAGTTGCACTGTTTAAGGAGCATTTTTCGAAGCACTCTAGGGCCCTTGCTTTTCGCGCCCCATAGCTGAAGAGAGTCGCTAACATTGAGCGGAAGTAAGAATAACCGCCTCTAGACCGCGAATACGCGGGTGTCTGCATGCTCCGCACCGTCTTCCTGTTTCAACACCCTGCGCCCCGTGGTCAATCGAACCGAAGCGACAGCAGCGAGCTACTATTAAGCCTCCCCCTGATTCGACCTACCTAGCCTGTATCGATAGCTGACCGAAAACACTCGTCTCACTGATAACCGTTGATCAATTGAATAAACTCTGTATCATAGGCACTGAGTATAGTGGTTTTCAATACCGAGACGATAGGAATACTGATGGTTTGTCCGCTCGGACGAGCAGGCTCTGCCCGCCATGGCTTGTGGACGAGAATGTCCCAAGCACTGACGTGTACGGCCTCCTGTTATTACTGTTTGGTCATTCGAATCCGGGAATTATGCAAGAGGAGTCCATAAGCAAATGAGATGCGCATAGACCTGCTAGTTCGAAAAGTTTACTAGGAACTTTTTCGTACGCCGTGCTCCAAACCGAACAGAAATCACACTAGTCAAATTATAAGTTCTCAAATGCGAATTCCTTAAGGAAAGCAGGCCACGCCGTTGATCTTCCGACAGTAAACTCTCAGGGCTTGTCGAAACCCTGTGATGGCCACATAGGCTACACTGCTTTAACGCGGAGAATATTAGGGCCTTAACTAGGCAGAACAAGTAGAGATTCAATTTTATAGTGCAATTTTCAAATCTCCCCCAGCTTTTCACACGAATTAATTGTCTTAAACAACTTCCGATGAGACTAAGATAGGAACGACGGCCAAGCGCCATGACCTGTGAGCAGTTGTCGGTGCTAGTCTCCCTGGGGACCTGAGAAATGATACCCGAAGCTAGACACGTGCGCAACCAATCGGGCGGGGTCCGAACACACCCCGTTAAGCACGCCTGCGGCATGCTAAGCTCCGTAGCTTCTTGGGTCTGACCAAGAATATGGTTAAAACTTTCAAAATTCACGGCCCGCCCTTGAGGTTACGATAGCCGGGGTCGTATGGGCATGGTGTTAAGGAAGTTGCGCCATGCAGCTGCGTCCCGTTATTACATGTAAACATCGCAATTATAAACAGAGATCAGGCGGGCAACCAAACCACTGCTAATAATCACATCTTGAAAACGCAATCGTAATTACGGAATACCCCTAAATTATAAGTGTCTAAAGATTGCCCGGTCATCGGGGGAAGGCTAGATAGTACGGGAAAGAATGCTCTGCTAGATAGTCCGGGAAGGAATGGTGTGCTAGATAGTCCGGGAAGGAATGGTGTGCTAGATAGTCCGGGAAGGAATGGTTTGTTAGATAGTCCGGGAAGGAATGGTGTGCTAAATAGTCCGGGAAGGAATGGTGTGCTAGATAGTCCGGGAAAGGATGATGTGCAATATAGTCCTGGAAGGAATGGTTTGCTAGATAGTCCGGGAAAGAATGGTGTGCTAAATAGTCCGGGAAGGAATGGTGTGCTAGATAGTCCGGAAAAAAGATGGTGGTGGTGGAGGATATCGGCTTCGATTCGAGAGCTAACAAGCGACGATTGGCGGTTTTGGTCCTACTATTAATAACTTTAGGTGGTCCTTTTGTCAATTTGACATTTCACTTCGAAATTATACCTAGTTTTATATCCTTGTATCCTCATCGAAATAAGAACAGCTGTATCGTTTAATAAAAATACAAAATTATTACTATAATAACTTTGGTACACTCATATATTGTTTCTCAATTATAAAACTTTATATAAAAATTATAAAAAAGCTTTTTTACTCGTTGTTTCGCAATAGTTTTGTCACTTCAGCTGCTAAAAGCCACATCTTTAAAGTGCAAAAATAGTCTTTTTTCTTCGAAATCTCTTCTGTAATTTATATTATTTAAATATAAATCCTTAGACACAAACTCGTTTTGATATTCCATTTTGAAAAAATGATTGTTACATCGTCTTTGACGCCAAAAATATACAAAACTTAGATTTATTTTTCGGAACCATTGTTCATGCTGAATACAGCAAAGCGTCATAAAAGAAAGATGACAATATAAGCAGTTGAACTTCTGCCTATCTATCAACTATCCTCGCTAATTAATACGTCGGCTCAAAACGGTTAGGCGTTAGTTTTACAGCCAGTAAAGGTCGCCGTTCTGTTGTTCGTTATAAACGTAAATTGGTTCATAATAATATTACCAATGACTGTAAATCTGTTTGGCTTTACGTAAACTCATTGTCTAAATCGCGTACAACTATTGGACCTATTTCACTTTCTGATGGTTCAGAAACTATATCTTCAATAATGGTCGAATCTCTGGGAAATGCGACTTTAGTGTCGACAAATACGCTATTCTTGATTTTCGTACATATAACCCAGGATGCCTTTACTATCTTGACGGATCGATTTTATCGTGTACAAGAGATTTGGGCGTGATAGTGTTGTCAGATCTGAAAAGCTTATATGATTGCGCTGATGCTGTTAAACGAACGGAAAGAGTATTATTTTGTATTGGACGCATTATTCAGAACAAAAAAGTTGACTACCTACCAGAGGGAGGGATCGGCGAGGTTCCAAGGTGGATCTGAGCCTCAGGGTGGATAATCCCCCTCTCTATGAGCATATATGCTGGTAACTGTTAAGATTCGCATGAAACCTAACTATCACTCAATAAAATTTTGCCACAAAAATTGTCATAAATTTATCAGTGTTTCAGAGTTTAGATGCCTTCATCAAGTCATGATCCAGGAACAACTTTGCGTTGATCGCATCACTCGAACTAATTTGTATTACTATGTATTTTAAACAAGATATAAAATCGAAAATGATCATGTCCCAAATTGAAATTTAAAAAATATCTGTTCATTAAGATAGTGCGAATTTCTATTAAAAAGCAATTAGAACTGCACAAAAATATTCTTTTTATCTATCGGTTTCACACATAAGTCAACTGTGCAGCCTGAATTTTGTGCTACTCCAGTGATATCCTACCGGAATTCTTACAGAAGCGAAACGAACTGCAAAAATGTGAAGTTGTCGGGGCAAACAAACTTTTTAGTTCTTCTCGGATGCCACACATCCAAAAACTGAGGACTATAAGATGCTGTATAAGTGTATAAGATACTTGTGTATAAACGCTCCTTTTTTCTAATTATTATCAATAGACTAAAAATAACAGAAAAACTGAAATTTTCAAAAGTTTTGCTAAGTGTATTTCTCGCGTTTTGGGAGGTGAATGATGGGGCTATAAGATTAATTCGTTAAATCAATTGGCTTTATTGTTTAAAGGCTCTTTTAGTTATGTAATTGGCACTGCAAATGTAATTGACGCCGTTGTGGTCTAAAATGCTAAATTTTGGAAACAATAATTGTGGCGTTTCGGCGTTTTTCAGACTAGTTTTACGTACATGGCAGTAATACCTCAATAGATTTTGGGGTTGTCTATTACGATGAACGCAATTGTATATCTCCGTACTATTTGTGCAATATAGTAAGCTCTTGGGCATAGAACGGGGAAAATGATACTTGAAATTATATTTTTCCACGAAAATTGTTGTACATAATTTTCAAATATTTCCGCCTTATAAATATATAAAGGGTCTCATTATTTTGACATACAAACAGCTAAAACGCTGACTGCTCTATACCTATTATCGGCGTCATAATTGTTTTTATGGGGTCTTTGAAGGGGATAAGGTATCTCAGTTAGACACCTCAATATAGTTACTGAGCGTAGATTAGCCACACTCGCTCGGTTTCCGTTGCTGCCTGAGTTATTGGTAATTAGAACGTTATATACGGATAACAAATTATATATATATATATCTATATAGTAATCTCCTCTACATTTCAGAAATTTGGCTTTTCAATTTAGAAATGCCGCCGCAAAAAATAATACAATATGATTTCTTAATTGTTTACTAGTTAAAGTATTAATTTCAAGCCTAATTTTATATTATGAGCTGCCCATTGTATTTAATTTGTACAGCAGCAGCAGGTGAGTTTTAACTAGTTAAAGTATTAATTTCAAGCCTAATTTTATATTATGAGCTGGCCCATTGTATTTAATTTGTACAGCAGCAGCAGGTGAGTTTTAATTTATGTCGCTAAATTGACTTTCACATAAATTTTTCTGCTGTAGATATCAATTTCGATGATATTTTAGAAGTTTCTGAAGATTTGTCTAAGCTAACTTTATAAAATAATGAATTCTGCGAATAGCGCATTGAAAAATCATATATGTTAACAGCATAGCTTGGCCGTTAAAGGCTCGGCTTTAGCAAAATTAGAACACATTTTCCTCAAATAGTGGTTAATTACTGTGCTAGAAACCTTTTTATCTGGTTAGGACAGCTTAACCTCGTCGTAGAATAGATTTTTAATTTTTTTCAGACGCGTAGTGATATTCAACTGTGCCGCTTTTGCTGATTCACAGAATAATCCGCCCATCTACTCGAAAATTTTTGTTACATACGACATGTCTTAGTAAGACATTGTATTAGTAATTGTCTTGTAGCTATTTCTTGTTCAAATATTCAAAAAAGTGAGGTCAAAGAACTATTTTGTCATTTACAGCTATAGGATCCTCAACATTTTATGCTAAACTCCTTTAGTGAGACATTGGATAGAAAATACAATCTCAAAATCCCAAATTTTTAACCTTGCTAGTCTATATTATTTTTGAGGTTTAATGATATAGAATAAAAAATCCGAAAAGTTGACATTCTCCAAATTTTGACTGAGTTTCTTACTTGCGTTGTTGCAGGTAGCCGATAATTTTATAAATTCGCTCTTCCATTGGTTTCTTGATTTTATAAATCGAGATATAATTCACGAGCTTGCATACGGCATAATGCAGCTGGCACAAATAATTCTTAAATTCAAGTTCTTCGTAGACTCTAAAATTCCGTCATTGTAAAACTCTGACATTCATGGGTAACTAAAACAATTTTTAGCAAACTAATATTTAAAAATTATTTGAGTAAAATTCACTTATATATCCGTTTTAGTAGTATATGCGTGTCTGGACATCGTCTCAATTGCCGAAACCCAGGTAACTAAACGTCGCTCATGTTCATGCGACAATGCTGGATTTAGACCTGTTTGTGGAGGATTGACATTACGCGGAGCCGAAAATATTTCAACTGAGCGAACGTATATCAATCGTTGTCAATTGGATTGCGCTAGCCAGCGGATATCAGGTGTTTCGCATTATTATTGTTTTCATCATTTGTCAGATTGCGTTTGACTATACGGTTCATTCTACTGTCCCAATGCGGTCATAATGGATTGTTTTCTAAATCCAATGGTTAGCGGTCTCTAACTAATTGAAACTGGCGTTCGGCAAACGTCTTAAACGCATTCGAGCTTGTTTAAGGTAACACGAAACAAGGATTATGACACAGTTAGTAATCGTGGCATGTGGCATGTCAGTTAGTCGGTATACCGAGGCAGTTTTTTAGATCCAAGGATTTCTGAAATTTTCAATTCTCAATTTCAGCACTAGCGCAAAATTATTCAAGTGCATTCCTTGGCACTGAATCCAACAAGGCAAACGCATATAATGGCTTAAGGAGTAGCAAAAGCAGAAACACTGGAAGGGGGAGAATTATGTTCTCACAGAAATACGTCTTGGGGACAGTCACATCGGTCGTCCTCCAGATAATAAGTTGTCAGGCAAATTATGCAAAATTTAACTCACCGATCGTATCGGCAGTCTTCAGTAATATTTATGTAGTACCTAGCTAAAATAGAAAAATTCTGGTACTTATATCGGAATGCTGATGCCGACGTCGAAATTAGACAACGATATTATATAAATATATGACGCTACTGTACTAGAGTTGGAAGTAAGGCGGGTTGACCCGTAGGATCCTGCACTACCGCATGGTCGGACAATTTCATTGGACCGCGGGCTGTTTGAATTGCGGTCGGCTTTTCCCGGTCCCACAATACTTTTTACGTCAACAATGTAATTGGAAGTAGCAGTTACTGATGTATATAAGAAAAGCAGCCACCTAACACACCCATCCGCAGTTCGAACATTCCTTTGTCTGATCCCTGATATTCAAAATTAGTCAAGAAATTAGTCAGGGCAGATCTTTACAAAAGAATACGGTGAAATCTGGCAATGTATAGCTGAGGTGCACATAATAAATGTTTGGAATCATGGCATCGATGAATTAGGGTTAGCGCCTTGATTTGACAATAATAGGTTTATTGCATATGTCTTGATCTTAGTGCTTAGGTATAATGGTCTCATTCTGTATATTTGACCGTGAAGCCTGGGTAGATTATGATTAGCAACTTTTCGAAACCCAGGTTAATTAAAGATTACAGTCATCGAAAGTTATGGCTGTAGTCATTTACTAAGCTTAGCAATCCCGGAGTCTTACCCTTTAACCCTGATCGAAACCCATGCTAATTAAATAATGACACCCAAAATTGTATAATCGTACTCTTATTAATCTAAAAACACGTGAAAGTATATGAAACTGGCTGAAAACTAATTCAGAATAATATAATCATATAAAGGCGTGGGGCGGTGTGTATGAGCAACGATGTAACACAAACAGCGGCTGAAAACTAATTCAGAATAATATAATCATATAAAGGCGTGGAGCGGTGTGTTTGAGCAAAGATGCAACACAAACAGAGGCTGAAAACTAATTCAGAATAATATAATCATATAAAGGCGTGGAGCGATGTGTATGAGTAACGATGCAACGCAGAGTATCTTGCCCTGCTTTAAACTTTGCTTTGGCTAAAATTTCGACTTTTTAAAGCTAACTTCCCGACAGCGATACCGGTATTTATAAAACCAGCCATGCCAAGCTCAGCCAAGCCCTAGTAATATATTTTAATTTTATCGATTTGTTTCCAAACATAGATGCAACATTTGTCACTAACATCTATTAAACATGTTACCGGTCCCATGTCACCGTTCCCTTGTTAACGCAAACTTATGTTTTGCCGCTGTGTAATTATATACTCGGCTGAATATTTAAACCGCTGGAAGCCCTGAACAACGTATTGCAGTCAATATATCTAACTGTTTCCTTCTGGAATGCAATGCCTTCTATAGGTACGATGACGGTGAACGAGTTTGTGTCAAACTTGATGTAGTTGAGCAAAGACATTTAAACATTATATGTATGTATACCTAAACTCACGCAAACTTGCATACACGTAACCTAAAGCAGTTCAAGGTTCGTACTCTGTCCCGTTTGCTATCCCAACTTTATTGCACTCCTTCCAACGTATGTTGCTATGACGTATTTATCATTATGCGGATAAAAAAATCTCGAATTTAACCTAAAGCTCTCAAAAACTGTTTCACTCTAATAATTTATTGCAATTGCATGTGGTATGGCGCATAAAGTTTGTTGCACCAAGTTTTCTTCGTCAGTTACCCAGGTTTGTAGCCATTTTCAAATAGCCAATTGCTGGGAATTCCCCAGCTCTTAGGTGCGGTTAAGTACCGAGTTTGCCTAGCGGATAACCAAGACTTAATAAAACTACAAAAACTAAATCCAGCTTAACATCGTGTAACATCCCTATTATAAAGGTAAGGTCGACACGGTGTTTCGTAAGAGCTGAGCCGGATAGTCTGGTCTTTAATGCAATAAATTCAGTTCCGAAGATTTACCTGAACGGTGATCTATGACGAGACGAGATGTCTGAACCTGTTACTATCAGACTATAACAGAATCTGGTAGATGACTGAGATATGAATATTTGACTTTTCTGTGTCCTTCGAATATTTCGTTTTTGAACAACTTAATTTATAGCTACTTAATTTACAACCTAATTTATAGCTACTTAATTTACAACTTAATTTATAGCTACTTAATTTACAACTTAATTTATAGCTACTTAATTTACAACTTAATTTATAGCTACTTAATTTACAACTTAATTTATAGCTACTTAATTTACAACTTAATTTATAGCTAAATCACTATTACTATTTGTTGGTTTCACAATAAAAGAATTCAGCCTGGGGCGTTATTACATCAGATATTGCATAACGCACGTCTATACCGACGCTTTTGCAGGAAACTAAAACTTGTTTTAATTACGGCCTTTCCCATTTTCACACAAAGGTTATCGTATCGTATATTATTACTATTATCATATCACAGCACCAATCAACGCGTTTTATGAATGAAGCAAAAATTTCAGCTTGACTAAATAGTTTTCTTTATTAACAAAACACATCCATTTGGGTGTTACATGTAAATGGTGTTATCTTATCTCTAAGCCAATTCCAACTTAGCGGTGAAATATTTCGATAACCAAAGACATACTCTAAGTATAGCCCAAGACAAAGTGAAGGGTCCCACTTCATCGTTAAAAAGAACAGCTTGGTGCGGGTAATTCTTGAATCTACAGCCCTTCGGCTTTGTTTAAGGTTTAATAAATTGGGTATGTATGAATGTACAAATATGTGCGAGATACCCTGAGCTTGCGTCAACATGTGAAAGTTTTAGGGCGTCTTTGTATTGTGCTGCATCCGATCCCATCCTTTCCAATCTGTTGAGAATTCCACGTGTTCACATTGCATCAATACCGATCCGACCCGATTGGGCATGCACAATTTTATCAGCTGCGAATCAGATCATACCGCGTGAAAAATGCATACACATCCACGCGATCTACAGTATGCGCAATATATATTTGGTTGTGTCGGCTCCGACTGGATCGGATGCAGTCTGGCAACCAAGAAGAGATCACAAGCAATGTGAACGCGGCTTTACACAAGAACAAAGGTCTTGAAACGTGTACTATTTCGACGATTTTATGTATATATTTGAACGATTCATAAGTGTAGCAAAATTAAGCCAGAAATAAACGAAAAATATCAACGTAATTAACAAAAGTGAAAAGTTTATAAAAGTGATTTGTTTGATCAGACAAAGTTTTATAAATATATCTGGAGAACAAAATTAACATTTAATCGATTCTATTATTATCACAAATCAGCGGTTCCATTGATTTAATTTTTTATTTTAGTTTTATTTTTGTAGCAACTTTATTTTATAGCAGATACTAACGGTGACGTTTCACTGTAATCGTGAGGTTAATGGCTGTGTTTTGTGAAATACATGATAACGTTCGATGTAATGGCCATGAGAAAGAAAGTGCTTTGTAAAATCGGAATTAGTTTCGCGAAACTAGCCTGAAACTGACGTGCTGTTTCTGAGTAAATTAATGACACAACTTCCTAATGATTATGCCGTTGGGGTATATCAGTTTAGCTCTTGTTTTATTCGAGTCAGGTAGTCTTTCAGCCAGTGGCGCAATATGCTTAGACTAAATGGGTTATAGATTTTTCCGTTTAAACCGACCACACAATATTCCCGGTTCAAAACAGAGATCCAGAATCACGTCACGATTCTCTTAAGATTTTTATCGTTAAGGTAGTGGGCATTTATTAAATTTTGATTTTAGACCAGCCAGTTGCGTTTCACTCACCAATGAATTGCTTCTGCTGTAGGCTCACTTATGGAAAAGATTATATTTCTAAATCATTTACAAGTATATATATTTCAAGGTTTGAAATTCGTACATCAAGGACCGTGTTGCCGTAAAAGTTGCCCGACAACGGTAGATCCGGTTTGTGATAATTTAGGTATGATTTTTTACTTATTTTTCTGCTTTTAAGATGAAATTGTGTCTTTAAAATATATACACACAATAATAATGTTTGAAACCGCAAATATATATATCGAAATCCGTTCTAATATATTGTTTTTCAAATGTATAAATATATTAGCGTAAATTACTTATTTATTAATTTTTCGCCACTATGCCACAAAATAGTGTTGTATAAGATATTTGATTTACGCCTTCTGATACAGAAACGTGATAGCTTGCTAAATCACATAATAAGCTTTTGTACTGGTTAATATTTATATATAATCTGTTAAGGCGCTGACAATTTTTATCGGTTGTCAGACTCACTGTGCATAACTTGCTTACATTGCTCAATATGGTTATTGAAAATTTTCACAAACCAAACTGCTGGAACTATACTCACTTTTTAAAAATGAAAAACAGTAATCTTCTCGGTTTCGTAAGCCCATATTTAAGCTCAAACTAAAAAATTTTACCGTATATACTCTATCCCGCTAATATAATATTGCCAAATTTACGTGTATTCAACATCACAAACGCCTTAAATAGAATTTCCTAGACTGGTAATGCTCGTATTGTGCTTGTTTGAAAGTAGGAAAAATTATTGATGCTTGAAAATATATTCCTGAATGCAAAACCTTTGGAGACCGATGTATATCCGTCATCCATGTTGAAATACCGTCTAGAACATAACCTGCATCAGAAGTGTTTCTTGTAGGTCTTGACATATTTTTGCTGTGAACATAAAAGTTTTTGGTTTAAAAAGCAAAATTCGAGATGATGTTCGTTTTTATACAATAAAATCAGTAGAATTATATTTGCTCATCTCATGTGATATATGCTTATTCAGTTCCTGTTAAAACTCTTAACATTTTGTCCCGAATATATTTAAGTATGCGCTATCGATGACAGTTGTGTTCGGCAGTGTGGTAAAGTGAAACGGACACACGAATCCTGACAGCTATATCCACGTTATAGATTCGAATAAAAATGTTTTGAAAAAGTTACTACCCAGAATGAGATTGCGATTTTTCGTTTTCGCAGAAGCTATTATTCCGGTATATTAATACTAATCATACACAGTCCAAAATTACCTACTCTCTGAAAATGTTATTTATTTAACAGCAATAATTGAGATAATTTTAGTCCGAAGTCCAATTAATTTTTCCCACCAACGCGGTAACGTTGAGACGGACTAAAACTACGAAGTCAACTAATTAGCTTATATATACAACGAAAATGTGTGCCGAATCGGGTCGTTTCAGTCATTTTCACAAAATAGAACGTAACGGCTTCGGCCCAAAACCTTATATAGTAACCATTGTTTTTGTACGTGAGCGGCTTTAGAAGGCTGTAGTTATTTAATGATTGGGACTAATTACATTTACTAAAACGAGTATACTTTATTTTTGATTGCTTAACTTAAAAATTGTTTTATTGAAGAGAGTAAATGTGCCGGTGGTGTCAAGTGCATATACTCCTATGTAACATGGCATTGTGAGCAGAAAAGTTTGCGCGAAGTTAACGCTTGTTGGATTTAATTTAAATGTCTGGATAAAGTAAATCATATATTTACATTTATACATTTTGTATAAATAAAAAATTGTGGTTGAGTGGAAAAAATTATATTTTGACATGTCAACTGAATATGGAAAAAGACACATCTGACATTTACACCAAAGTAAAAACTGAGAAATTATACGTCAAAAATGTCAATGCAATTGTGAAAATATTCATTCGCATCTATCTATTGCTTTTTAGCCATCGTCTTGCATGGACATTAGAATTTTACACGACGGATATTTAGATATTTTGTATATATTAAAATTTACACATACAGCCTTTCAACTATCATAAGATCATCATCAAACATGAGAATCTTGTATGGATATTGGTTTCCTTACAGTGTAGGGTCATAGCTTTACGATTCTGCACAATTGGAGGACTGTATATCTTACCAAATGCAAGAACAACCCAATCCTGCGTAGTCTAAGAATTGACAAACTAAATCCAGTCTGACACAAGTATTCAACGGCGGTATTTTGCTTGAAGCCAGCAATTATTCTTAACAGGAAATTTGGCAACTAACAGCCTATTTAGTAATTTAGTAATTGTTGAATTACCTTGTTACAAGTTAAATTGCTTCAAAAATGTCTGCATTCAAAGTGCTAAAAGTTTTGTTTTAGGTAACACACATAGCAACGAATGTATATTCCGCTACGAAGCTTGCAAATCATCTCGACGTGGCTCAAAGCCGGCGTTAAAAATTCGTTCCCACTTTGCTTGTCCGGAGACAACAACAACAGCACCGCTAGGATCAAAGCATGGCCGCATTTCACAGTCAGCCAGTGTTGTAATGAGAGTTACAGTTGCAAAAAAGTGTTCTCCAAAATCGGTGTGTCGTAATGAAACCCGGCAGCCGGTCTGTGATTCGTCAGGCCGAGTTCATGAAAACGCTTGTTCGTACAATTACGAGAATTGTCTCTCGATGGCTGGCGGACGTGGTCCACTTGCCCTGGTTTCATGCCCGGACTCCGTAAAATCTGATTTTGACCTCGATTGTAGTAAGTTTGAAACATTCGACAGAGCTGTACGACATAGCTGCTTAGTAAACGGTGTTCGACTACCTGTTTGCGGATCGAACGGTGTAACTTATGCAACGATTTGTCATTTACTGGCTGCTAGTTGTTTCTCGCCTAGAGCGATTAAATTGGTTAGCGAAACGGAATGTCCTGAGCATTTGAAAAGAACAAAAGGTTCAAAACTAGCAGCAGCAAAAACAACTACTACTTCAGTGGCACCGCCGCGGCCACAAAACAATATATTTGGATGCATCAATGGCTGTCCGCGTGGGATATATCGACCCATTTGTGGATCAGATCACCGTACTTATATGGCCCGTTGCGAATTAGATTACGAAAATTGTCTCCGTATACGTCGCGGTGGAACTCCGGTGATAATGGCCCACACTGGACCCTGTAGTCCGATGGCTAAGCAGTTAGCTGATCCAGATTTGACTCTAACATCATCAGAAGGCGATACATCAAAGGCGAACAATGACACAAATAATTCCGACGAAAAGAAAGCTAAAAAAGCAAAAGCTGCAAAATCAAAGAAGGCTCGAAAGAAAGCTCTACGGTTGGCGAACCTGAATTGTCCAAGTATTTGTCCAGATATCCTGGAACCAGTATGCGACTCTAAAGCTAGACATTTTCCAAACCGTTGCATTTTCGATCGTGAAAATTGTCGACTTCGTTCTGCCGGAGAGCGCACGTTGCGCTTGCGTCGCTGTCCAGGTCTTAGCAATCAAGACATCGCTGCGATGAAATTTGGCGCAGGCAAGGGTCGTACCCATTCAGTTGTATATAAAACACGTAATCGTGACGGAGAGATCAAATATCGCTCGTCAACAGCTGCCCCACCTTCTACCCGTCGTGGTATTAGCAAAAGTCGAAGACGTGGTTCGTCGAATAAGAGACGCGGCAAAAAGAAGCGACGTCAATGTCAGTTTGGATGTCCGAAAATCTATGCTCCAATTTGTGACTCCAATCGTGATACTCATGCTAACCGCTGCATGTTCGATTACCATAATTGTATTCGGGAACAAATTGGCCGTCAGCCTGTTGACCTTGCATATTATGGGCCATGTGGACGCCCGGGGCCAACAAAAACACCACGTCGTGGTCGGCAGAAAAACGACCAGTCGCCACTATCCGAAAAAACCAAGGCTAAGCTCAGCACAGAAAGTGATATTTTGCGCGTTAGTCGGCAACGAAAATCAACGTTTAGAGACACTATTCAGTTAACCCTTAATCCTATCAATAACTCTAGTAGTTCGGTGATCACAAGCAATCAGTCCGGCTTATCAAATGGAAGAACCTATTCCAACTCAAAACCCGGATCTGACCGACCGTCAAATCAAACAGAAAACGTAGACGATAAAGCCTCACCTTTAGCACGAAGAAGTAGGCTTCGAACATCGCCGACACGAGCTCCACCAACAACGTTTCAGGATTGTGTGCTAGGCTGCGACAAGCTGCTTTATAGTCCCGTTTGTGACTCAGAAAATAGAACACACACAAACGAATGTGAATTTGACAAATTTGTTTGTGTAGCACAGTTGTCAGACGAAATAGTTCCTAGTATTTCCAGCCGCGGGGCATGTGGCGCAGCGGAAAATCGCCGCAAACAAGATATTATAAGGCTGTTGCCTGGCGGATTCGGCGCTTCGCACACATCACCAGACCAACAGCCTAGGGCAACGCCGTCGTGTGCGTACAAGTGCACAACGAGCGATGCCCGACCTGTATGTGATACACTCGGCAAAACACATGCCAATCGCTGCACATTCGAATACAATCGCTGTGTAGCAGCCGGACATGGCCGTCTTCTCGAGATTGCATTCGAAGGTACAACATGTGAGCAAGGAGTTCCACCAACAACGCCTCCTCCATTCGCACGCGTTAGTATAGCCGATCTTATCGGCGATACTGGGTGTGAAGAAACGCGTGAGAAGTGTGAGGAGACACTGGGCGAAGAACAGCCAGGTGGCTTTGTTTGTGACGATAGAGGAAATTCTTACGAATCGCGATGTGCGTTTGAAGTTGCCGCATGCTATGCGAGAGCAATAAAGGGCATTTCATTATCAGTGGTTTCAAATGGCGCTTGTCCCAGAGCTCACGTGTCTGGCTTATCAGACTTTTTGGTTCAGTCAACTGATTACAAAGCTTTACGGGGTGCTACTCTATCTGGCGGAAGGTTTGGAAAAATAATATTGAATTGTGATCGTGCCGATTGTGAGACAAACACTGTGAAATTTCCAGTCTGCGATACATCAGGAAACCAACATGAAAATTTATGCGCGTTTGAACGTGCTGCATGTGAACACTGGAATCGACACCAGAAGGAACTTCGGCTAATTCGACTTGGATCATGTGATGAGCTCCGGCTTAATGCAGCTGAACTGTCGCCTGTCCCGCCAACACTCATGGACCAGAGTGTGTTGTGCGACCGTCGAACATGTGTGAACGCTCCACAGCATCTAATTTGTGACTCACGTGGAGCTACACATCGCTCGCTGTGCGATTTCTATGTTGCTGAATGTGCTGAACGTTCTCGACGCGCCGTTCTACATCCTGGAGGTTCGGCAACCCTCCGCGTGGTTAAACTAGGACGTTGCGACTTACCGGAACTTGACGAACACTGTATTACTGCTTGTCCCGAATCACTAAAGGGTACAAACAAAGCCGATGACATTAACATCGACAGCACGCAGGTAGTTCCTTTATGTGACACAATGGCTCGTACTCATCGAAGTCTTTGTCATTTCAATCGAGCAGCATGTCTTCAGCGACGAACGACAGGACGGTCTACTCCATCGTTTCGCATTTATCATATTGGTGAATGTCAGCAGGACCGAGGTACTAGATACAAAGTTGACTGCAGCCAGGACTGCTTGACAGACCGCAGCGGTCCAGTATGTGCTGAAACCGGTGTAACATATCCTAATTTATGTGAGTACCATAAAGCAGTTCAATGCAATAGCCTTAATGATTCCAGTGCTATAAAACCTAGCACTTATTTAAGACTCCGTCATATTGGTGCCTGCAATGCAAGTGGCGTTGAAACCTTCATAGCAACCAAAATGGACGCTAGCGATCATTGTGGACAACTAATATGTCGGCCAATAAGAAAAAATTCCAAATTCGATACAGTCTGTGACTCAAATGGAGTTACTCATTCGAGCTTGTGCCAGTTCAACGAAGCACAATGTCGCCGGCGTGAAGAAATGAAGCAAAATCCTCAGTTGACAGCTCCGTTGTCATTGATACATTTTGGCTCGTGTGTTGACGATATTGATTATCCGGCAGTCAATACGTGTATTAGTCCGTGTACGGCTCAAAGTGATCCGCTTTGTGATACTCGTAATCGTACTCATGTTAATGTTTGTCGATTTAATGCAGATATGTGTGACAAGAGCGACGAAGAACGTAAAAATGACATAAGTGTTGGCATTGCTTATCGTGGTCCTTGTGGACAACCAAAGTATAAAGAAGACCCGACTACTGAAGCGATTAAAAAGAACGCCGATGAGGCTAAGAAAGATATTGTCACAACTGCAGCTATATTTGATTCTCCGCCTCAGACAGAAGATAGAGGACAGATGAAAAACACTCATCCGGAATACATTTGTCGCCAAGACAACCAATGCAACAACAACAGTACATCGAATCCAATACCTTTCTGCGACAGTAACAATAAAACGCACCACCATCCATGTGCCTTCAACGAGGCACTATGTAAACTGATCAATTCAACCGGCGGCAAAAGAAATGTCGACCTGCCCTCGCTGATCCATATGGGCCCCTGCAGGACTGATTCCGGACTAACTGACCAACATCAGACAGCCTGTAACAACATTCCATACTGCAACAAAGCGGAAATGTCAAATAGCGGTCTTGAAATGGCAATATGTGATAGTGACGGTCGTAGCCATCGCAATTTTTGCTCATTTCGTCGTGCTGCCTGCGCCAAACAACGTGAAAAGTCCACACCCCTTTTGATAAGTGCGCTAAAGCCTTGTGAAACTGCAGCTCTTCGCGTAGAAGACAATATATCGTTACAATTAGACGCCGCTTCGGTTACAGGAGTAGCATCGCTAGCTTCGGAAGTCGCCCTCAACGATCAATCAGGGAGCTCGTTTAAGTTGAGCGATGAAGAATTACGAGCACTTGTAGCCGCTAGTTCACCATACCGCCCACCCCAACCTCAGATAGTTAGTGTGCCAAGAACACGCGTTCGCGGTTCACGCAATCGTCTCGTTTGCGATCAAGAATGTAACGCTGATGACTATAATCCGGTTTGCGATAATCACGGCCGAACTCATGGAAATCCATGTTTTTACGAATACGCAAATTGTGTTTCACAAGCCATGACCCAAACGCATCTTGTTATCGTTGCCAACGGAGCATGTGAATTGGCACCATTGCGAGTTGCAACCACAAAACGGCCGATGGTATGCTCACGAATGCAGTGCCTAGCTAGCAACAATACTACTGCCCAGCAACATGTCTGCGACACCGATAATCGAACGCATGCAAGTGCTTGTGAATTTGAATTTGCCGCGTGTGAACAACATCGAAGAACGGGACATCGTCCGGCACTCCAATACTACGGTCGCTGCGGATTTCCTGAACGAGATGACGAGCTGGATTGTCCTGTCCATGACTGCGATCAAAGCAGTATTGTGAAACGCGCTTTATGTGACAATAAGGTAAGGCAGTCGAATACGTAACATTCAATATACTGTTGCTAGCATTATCACATCCGGTAGTCTATGACACACTATTGTGGTATAGGGGCCCGTAGGCGTGCTATTACCCCCTAACGTCGTACCCTGGCCACTTGTCTCCCGCTCGTCCCCAAGGCGCGCGGATAATTTCAGAAAAAATGGGGTTAAAATTAGCACAAATAGACAAAATTTGGAGAAAATTTTAGCAAAATTGCGGAAAATTATCGGTCCTGAAAGTTAGAAAAACTTGCGCCTAAATAATAACTCGAAAATTTTAGGCGCCTGGCGCCAAATAGCACACTTTAATCATTATTTTTAAGCTTTACAAATTCCTTGGCTAAATTGAGGGCTTCGAACACTGTTAAAGTGCACTGTAAATGGTGCAGAAACATTGCACTATCTTTCCTGCATTGTTGTAGCGGATATGTCACAGTTTAATTATGTTACGATATATAAACATATTGTTATTATACATACTTATGACATATATGTATTCACGGGTAACCATAGAATAGTGGAGTAGGGGGTTACTATTTAAGGGGCGGTCATCCTAAGCCATAACCCCCTTTCACCGCGGATACTTCGCACGGCGCGCGGAAAATTTTAGCAATTATAAACAATATTAAAATGTTGGGGAAAATTGAGGGAAATTTTTGACTACGGCGAAGCCTACCTTCCTTTTCTCCGGAACCAGCTCTCCCCTTCCCGCCCCGACCCATCTTGGGCAGTTATGATGTATAATGTATTTAATTATTATAAATGCATCGTATTGCTCTTTGCGACTGTTGTAACCAAAAATTGCAGAGCAATACACATCGAAGCTTATGCGACTTTAACCATGTTCGTTGCGTCAAACGTCGGAAACAACGGCAATTTATATCGATTGCACATTACGGACCATGTCTACCGCACGACTGTGAAAATAGCGAGCTGTCTCAGTGTTCGGAGTCCGACGCGAATAATAAACATACAACACCGGTTTGCGACAGCCATTTCCAAACACACAAAAATCGATGTGAATTTGCACGAACGCAATGCCGAGCTCGTGCTGAAGGTAAAAATTTAAAATAAAGCGTTTGCACGCTACATTAGGGTAATGTAATCCTTGAAATTCGGGCGACTACGTCTTTGGACTATAATTCTACGGAGGCGCTCCCATCCCATCCGACCCTTTCCAATAGAGCATTTACAATTTTATTGTATCTCAATGGGGTGATGTGATATGACAAATTAAATAATATACAGCACCCGATAGTCGGATGCAATGTGACCACATACTCGCTGGACCAGATTGAAGTTTCGAAGCGCATCAGAAGGGTCCATTCGTATCTGATGCAATGAGAATAGTGCAGAAGTATTTATAGTTCAAAGACGCAGTCCGGTGGAAACTCAAGATTAGATCTTGGGCTTACTGTTTCATGAGGCAAATAGTTGCTTAATAGTAGCGTAATATAACAAAAATTAAGCCATTCCTTCCAAATGGTAATAATAGCAAGCTATTAAAAGGTTGGATGTTGAAATCCTTAGGAACTGCGTAATAATTTTTTCCGAGATGCAATATGCTTATCATTTTGTTAAATTCGTAGTAAATTGATGATTCTTAGAAAACATAGTATTCATTAATATATCAATAATTGTCGTTTGTCCCGTTGATCAAAAATACTATAATATCACTTAAGCGGTCCATATAAACTTTAGGGGCCGAAGTATAATGCATGCCATGCCGTTCTCCATATGCTAAGCCTAAGCCTTAGTCTTAGCCTAAGCCAAGGTTCCTATATGAGCCAAGTACAAAGCCTAACCCTAAGTCGGAGTTCTACCGCCCCCGAACCCCCGCTCTAAGCTGTTTTTTTCTAACATTATAACGTCCGGCCTCTAAAGTTGACATGGGCCGCTTAAGCTATGACTAATTATAATAATAATATTGTAATAATTTTAATTTGTTATATATAAATATGATTTTAACGATTGTCTGCCATATTATTATAGGTAAAGCTATTGCGGAAATTCTTTTTGATGGCGATTGTTCTGAATGTATTCGAAATTGTGGTCCCAAAGACTCTACCAATCCATCGAACGCAGTATGTACAAATCTTGGTCAAACGCTGTCAAGTGTGTGTGAATTCGAGCAAACGCGATGCATTTACGATAAGCAACTATCGACATTTGGCGTCGTAGCCGGCTCCCGCGATAAAGCGAAGAAGCTTGAAATTGCGTACAATGGTTCTTGCTGTAGCCACGATTGTTTGACCATTAAATCGAACAACGATAATGATCTTCTGACACCGGTTTGTGATTCACGTGGTTTTGCATATCCTTCTCGATGCCATTTTTCAATTGAATCTTGTGTTCTTCGTCGAAAACACAATGTAACAATTAGTCTTGCTTCCAAGAACACGACGAGGAATAGTTGCGAGAAATCAAGAGATGAAGTGAAAAGGCTGACGCTAGCAACGTCAGCGGTACTCGATGCTGAGGCGCAAAGCCTTTCGCCCACAGCCGATGTTATAGCCAATGTAGCAGCAAAGCCGAGTTCATTTGCTCGACTTGAGGCTTGTGCTCAAAGTTGCAGCGCGACACAACCCGACGCAAAATCCGGCAGTGCCAATGAAACAATGGAAGTTTGTGGCAGCAATAGTCGGACGTATACTTCTCGATGCCATCTGGAACGAGATCGGTGTCTAACTGATGCAACGCTTTATCTCCGTCATGAAGGACCATGTTGCGGCGATGGAGTGATGGCGTGTCCTGCAACGTACGAACCAGTTTGCGACAGTCGCGGTACAACTCATCCCAATAAGTGCTTGTTTCATGTAAGCTTTTCTTGCTCCAATTGAACATATGGTTAGCGATATTTAGGCTCTCCTAAGCATAGCTGAAAAGCTGTGACCCTGATCTCAAATAGGTGTCTTTTTGGTGTTGAAACAATATTGGGGGTGGGAAACAGAGACTATGGGAACATTGTTGAAAAAACGATGTGTCTTTTTCTTGATTTTTCCTCACTTTCCACTGAGGGCAGAAATTTCAGATTTCTTCACACGAGGCGTCCGCAATAACGACGAGGATTTTTTCAAAATTAAAAAATAATTATATAATTTTAATCGCTCAACTGTTTCACTTTAGTTGTTGGAAAATTTGTATTGCCTTCTAGAAAACTTTCCAAGAAATTATCTAAATCATTGTACAATTAAAAAGCCAATTCCATACCTTTACACGCTCGTCGTTTAGCTTTGCGTACCACTTGTCGCTCATCGGTTAGTAGGCAAAAATTTTAGAACGTCATAAATTAGAATTATTGACAAACCTATATAAATTTAGGGTGTTGTTATCGAAATAGCACTACGAGTTCGATTATGTTTACCTGAAGGACAACATCAAATTCCTCAATTTTTAATAAGCACCATGCATTAATCGTTGTATATACAACATATAATATAATATAATATATAAATATAGATATAATGCTATATAGCAAGGGCGGCGATCCCTAAAAATAGTGGGTGGATGAGCATAATTTTTCTTTAGTTCGTATCCCAGGATCTTGATTTCTGGCGGGATGCAACCTCCTCATCCCATCCTCCGGAATCGCCGCCCATGCTATATAGCGTTTAATCGTCAAACATTTAACCGTTTACGTTTTAAATGACCTTCCATGTAAAAATGTTGTCCCCAAATAGTCTAGGCTATACCAACCAGTGATATATATAGTATACGCCCATGCTATATTATAGAACAGATATTGTATGCGACACCATCAACTTAAATTTAGTGTCAAAATTTACTGCCTGCTGTTTTTAGTAATGGTGTCAAGGACACCATACACAAACACATTATATAACGTGTGTAAATAACAGTATGATGCAGGTGACACCATATCACTTTTTGAAAAATTTTATGGTGTAGTCTACACTATACCATTACCGGCACTAGAGTATCTATATATACTATCTTAAAACACCATCGGAAACACAATGGTCTCCAAGACACCATATAATGCATGATGGCAATGACACTCAGGGTAGACAAATCTTTCACATGGGGCATTCTGCATAACATAAACGCTGCGTGTACTATATGGATCACGCTACGTGTGCCTTTATAAAATCTGTTCTTATGATTTATTAATACCGTTATGGTGTCAGACCGCATTATATACTGCAGTCTTCAGGACAGTTGAACTTTACCTTAAACCATCAGCACAAGTCTTACCGTTGTACAATGACGCACCCATTCAGGAGCTAGTCCCCTCTTGCCTACCTACCTGTCGTCCTCTTAACTTATAGCTGGTTTCATTTATTCGTAGCCATAAAATATTTTATTCTCCAGTATGAAAAAACGTGAAAATTTCTTACCTGGTCACAAAAATTTAGCATTCTCATTCATCACACCAAAAGCTACCTTGTCGTTGTGCAAAATGATGTACTTACACTCCGCAGCTAAATTATGATATGCTACAACTTTTTCGGTATATAGCTGAACCCGAATTTGGCCCAACGGCAAGACCCAACCTTACCGGACGTGTGCCCGACCCGACTACAGTCTCTAATACATTGCAGTGCCTTTAAATTTCATTTATCGCTACGGCCATAACGTAAGGATTGAAAAAAACCGAATTACTCCCTCGAATTTCTAATCTTATATCTATCAATATTACAGTTCGTCAATTAAATTTAAGGCAGTCCAGTGCGAACTGAACCGTGAAGAAGGCACCAGCTTGACAATAGCTTATCCTGGCGTATGTTGTAATCGGGATTGTCCGTCAACTTGGGCTCCTGTATGCGATGATAAAGGTGGAAGCCATGTCAATTTGTGTTTCTTCGGTCATGCTCGATGCTTGGCAAAACGTACCCTGGGGGTTATCCTGGATCTAGCTGAGTATGGCGTTTGTAGACGGTCTACATGTCGTATTGCAAATTGTACAGACGGTGTCGGGGCAAAGTATGACCCAGTTTGCGGTTCGGATGGACAAACGTATCCAAATTTGTGTCGGATTCAGATGGCTGCCTGTTTGGTAGCGAAAGTAAAGAAATCCCTATCTGTTTTATACAAAGGTGAGGAATTACTCTAATATTTTGAGCGGTATATAAACCAGATACTATTGAAAAGATTAGACGGACATCGCTCTGAAATCTTAAAATATGCTAGCAAAATTGCCGTCTTCAACTTTTCTAAATCAGAGCTGCAAGTCATTTCAATGCAACGACGATATAGCTATGCTTATGCACTGAGTTGTTTAAGAGTGCAAGAACTACTGTCAAGATAGACTTCACTCCAAATTTGCTTGAGTTTAATTTTAACTCAGCTTCAGTTGCATCGATTCCGTCATCTGAAACAAGATCGGACATTTTTGGTAATTCGTGCTGTTGAAGTAATAATAATAATTCAGATTTAATTTATAACTCAGAGTGAATCAAAAATTGTTTCTCGTGTACTCTGGGTTTGAAAACTAACTTATCGAGTTCCTAAATTGCGATTTTGTTGCTTATTGCACGCACTAGTACGCCTGAGTTATAATGCGACAGTGAACTTAACCCATGCACATCAACAATCCTATCTTGCTATTTTGGTTAAAAATCTGTTACCGAACGTTTTTTGGTAAACCGTAGTCCGGCGTAAAACTGTTCGCGAACACACAGCTCTGCCATAGTAATCCGCCAAATTTGTGTTCGCGAAAATTCAACGAAAATTACCGAAATATTTGGGAACGAAAACCTACCGGATTTAGATTCGCTGGCTTTGTTCGCGAACACTGCAAGCTAAACCAAGGGACCGATTAATCTGTGACGTCACTATTACGTTGAATTTGTTCGCAAACAGCTACAAATACAAATCAAAAGCTGATAGGCATTAGATAGTTTTCAGTGCAAATTCAAAATCGTCAAAATCTGTAGAATACAAGGTGTAATTTTTGTTAATTGTTTATGACTTTGCCAACTTTCTGTTATCGAAAAACCAATGAAATTTCGGA
Organism: Trileptium ribeirensis; assembly: GCA_030248225.1. NCBI lineage: Eukaryota > Metazoa > Nematoda > Enoplea > Enoplida > Thoracostomopsidae > Trileptium > Trileptium ribeirensis. The sequence goes on from JASANE010026551.1 coordinate 49,463, forward strand.
ATTTGTTTCGTAACAACGGTTTGCGATTCGCTATCGGCTGTTACAAAATAGGATAGTCGCAGTTCAAGTTTATTCGTGCATAATACTTGTAACTCAGGACACCGAATGATGTGTCAAACTGATTCTGATTTAGTCTGAACTCAGGCAGCTTCACTCTGAGTTCTGAGTTAAAATCGAACTCATGCAATTTTGGGTGTTAGCCAATTTACGGCTAATATCTCTCTACAAATGGTCGGATTAAATCTTTAAAGTGTTTGGCATGACGGGACCTTTATCAAACGACGGAATGACGGAATTTTAAATCTAAGCTCGTACCCGTCTAATTGATAGGCAGTACAACAGTCTAAAGTTTGAAAAAACCATCTGCCTAATTGAATCTTCGAAGAATTTGGTCCATACGTGTAGAAAACTGATATTCCGACCAGTGTAAAGTAGCCGTAATTCACTGTAATACAACGCAGAATCATAGTATGGCGATGACATATAATCACTGATTACATATTACGTATATATACCCTAATATAATTAATATACTTTGAAAGTAATTATATACTTTCGAAATTTGAGTGCTGTGTTATTGTTCTTTTAGTATTTTAAAGCTGGCACAGTGACCTGAATTTTCAACCTCAAAATTTGAGTGCTGTGTTATTGTTCTTTTAGTATTTTAAAGCTGGCACAGTGACCTCAATTTTCAACCTCAAAATTTGAGTGCTGTGTTATTGTTCTTTTAGTATTTTAAAGCTGGCACAGTGACCTCAATTTTCAACCCCAAAAGTTGAGTGCTGTGTTATTGTTCTTTTAGTATTTTAAAGCTGGCATAGTGACCTCAATTTTCAACCTCAAAATTTCAGTGCTGTGTTATTGTTTTTTAGTATTTTAAAGCTGGCACAGTGACCTCAATTTTCAACCTCAAAATTTGAGTGCTGTGTTATTGTTCTTTTAGTATTTTAAAGCTGGCACAGTGACCTCAATTTTCAACCTCAAAATTTGAGTGCTGTGTTATTGTTCTTTTAGTATTTTAAAGCTTGCACAGTGACCTCAATTTTCAACCTCAAAATTTGAGTGCTGTGTTATTGTTCTTTTAGTATTTTAAAGCTGGCACAGTGGCCTCAATTCTCAACCTCAAAATTTGAGTGTTGTGTTATTGTTCTTTTAGTATTTGAAAGCTGGCACAGTGACCTCAATTTTCAACCTCAAAATATTCACTGAGCCCGGATTAGTCTTTTTTGGTAGTTACTTTAAACAAGTTTTGAATAATGTTAGTGCAGTGCGTTCACCCCTAAAATTAACCTCGCGCATGTATGATAGCTGCATTTAAAGGGCGATCTGACACGGTTCAAAGCTAAAAGTCCCACATGTTTTGTCATGTAGTGTCTTGATGGATGTAACCTAAATTATTGGAGCTTGTTGGGTAGGGTTGTGTTGGCTATTTGTTATTACATGGTTCACTTAAATTTCTGGGTTTATCTATTTAGAATCTCAAAAATTCTATGATAAATATATATCCTTTTCACATGAGGCTCGGTTGCTACCTAGACTTTATTCTAAGTTGGCTTTATATTTTCGCAAACATACTCTGAATATATATATGAAAACATTGCTTTCGAATTTACGGTAGCAAACGCAAGATTGCAAGTAACACAAACCATTTTATCGATCTGTACCGAATTATTTACATTGGCATATCACATAAACGTTGGAAGACTTACGAATGATTGTTAATATCCTTCTCCTACTGGTTAAATTAAAAAAATCGGTGTCATTACAATCAAATAATCGCATGTAGTGTAAAGTGATTTGCAAATAAACTAAGTGGCAGTAATTCTCTATTTATAACGGCCAACAGAGTTAAACAACCCCGTCTACAATACACCATGGTCTAGTAATTATGTATACTTGACAAATGAGAATTCGTGGATCTACAATAAAATCGTGTAGCCTGAAATTTGTTAGTTTTAGACAAAGGGTGGTAATTTTAATACCATTCGACTCCTCTTGTTGAGCTGGTTCAGAAAATATCCATTCCAGTTATTTTTATGGCAAATTTTTTTCCGATTTTTTTTTTGGGTTGGGGGGCCCAAATTTATGAAAACATTTTCTCAATAAATGTATAATTTGTATATATCAGTCGAACTGCACTGTTCACTGGTTTAGGACTTAGGCTTGTACTAAGACTACGGCTTACGTTTAGGCATAGGATTTCGCATAAATACAAATAACTCCTTAACCATTGAACCGATTGAATTGATTTAGGTCACCAATGCGTTCGAATGATATATAAAATTGTATATTCATCGAGAAAATTGTTTTTCGAAAACTTTTGGTATTAAGCCGTAGCCTAACCTAAGGCCCTTTTATGAAGCATATATTAAGCCTAAGTCTAATTCGGTAATCTTCGCCAAAATTCAGCAATAATTATAATTTACTGCAATATAATATCGTTGTCATAATGTAAACTCGCTAAATACTTGGAGTTGATTCGTCTTCAGTTTTAGGTGGTAGGCTATAATCCCTGGTATTAGGGTAAATGTAAGGTATAATGAGTTAAATCTGATTAGCACTACAAACACCAGAACTCGACAATCATGATATGCCGTCATGTAAATCTTTGACCGCTATAGTAATACGCAGTATTAAAGTGTACTAAATATCGTGCACTACGAAATTTTGCAATTGAATATTGCAATGAAACTGGTAATAAATGTTCATTTAGTTTATTATTAATTTCAGGTGAATGCTGTGCGAAAAACTGCTCTTATCGCTACGAGCCTGTCTGTGACAGCGCAGGACAAACACACGTCAACCCGTGCGCGTTTGAACACGAACGTTGTGTCCTGGATCGAAAATTTGGACGTCCGACTGCTCAGACTGATCAATCTACGAATCAGCCTCAACTTCGCATCATCCATCAAGGGGCATGTTGCAAGCATGGCGCATGTACTGATGAAGAAATTCGACCCGTATGCGATAGTCGAGGACAAACGCATGTCAATCTTTGTGCGTTTAGGTGAGCATTAACTTAATGCTTAAACACTGTTGAAATCATATTTACTTGGAAAGATATGAAACTCCTTTAGAATTCTTAAAAAAATATTTCGGCATGAAATGATCATAAACTTCAATCAAGGATTTACAAGAGGAAGACTACTAAGCTACACAACTTCAATGGGTACAGACATTAAAAGTTTTTTTGTAAATTCGGCGGACTCTTAAACAAATCGCGATAAATAAAATTAAAATTAAGATTAAATTTTTATATGCAAAATTACTGCTAAGTAATCTGTTAATAAAATTTAAAAGCTTTCAAGACTCTTCGACGCTTAGTCTATACATATTTCGATGTATTCTATTATTAAAAAGAAGGAACGTGAATGGTATATTTTTCTGAATTTATTTGTCAATGTATTTTATGTTTGTAATAACGGTACGCAGCTGCATGGCGCAACTTCCTAACACAATGCCCATACGAACCCAGCTATCATAACCTCAAGGTGGACCGTAAATTCTGCAATTTTAACGGTTTTCCAGGTCATACGTAAGAAGCTATAGAGCTTAAGAAGTCACAGGCGCGCTTCACGAGGTGTGTTCGGACCCCGCCCGATTGATTGCGCACGTGTCTAGTAAATGGTATGACTTCTGAGGTCTCCCAGGGAGGTTGGCACCGATACCTGTTCACAGGTCATAATGCCTAACCGATATTCCCAATCCTAAGCTCAGTTGGAAGTTGTTTATTTTCTTATTATTGAAATAAGTTTGAACGTGAGTTTGAATTTAATAAGGATTTAGACTCGTTTTCAATTAGTTGGTCCCTTAACCCCATTTTGTTGTAGCCTATGTGGTCCCCCACAGGGTTCTGACAGTCCCTGACAGTTTAACGTCGGACCGTCTAACCAATGGTTCATTGAATGCACATAATGGCTTTAAACGCTGTGTATTGTAGAGTAAATTTCATCGCACCTCGCGTGCATTATCTCAGTAAGTGATTTCCATGGTCAGATTCGTGGATTCCTCTCGCACTCTCTCACTCTCAAGTGTTATTTCAACATTGATGGCGAACGCTACGCGTCAAGGCTTGGGATATTTTCACCCACAGGCCATGGCGCGTAGAGCCAGCCAGTCCACGCGGACGAACATATCACGCCTTCTAATCGAATAACACGGGACACAGTTGTCAATTTTCAAAACTTTTATTTCGAGCAAAGTTCTAGTACATGCGAGCATAGGCATCGGAGGTAGAATACGAAACGGACGACACACTTAGCATTTAGCCGAGTAGTAACTTTCCAAATTCGACAATGGGTAGGGGCGGTTTGAGAGCAACGATGACCCTAATCCAAGGGCGCCAGGAAGGCTGTCTCCGGAAGTCCCAATTTTCGCGAGGTCAGCTCGGCTATGGGTTCAGAAACATATCCCGACAAGCTTCGAAGTTCGCTCCTCGTAGCGCTCGGCGCTTCCATTATCTAAGAACAATATCTTTCCCAAAATGGGGCTTTGAGCTGGTTGACAGTCAGAGGTGCCGGGGAGGTTCAGGACAACGAACGCCTATACGCAAGAACAGAGCGACAGTAAGAATGGATAAATAAAATGTGAATGGGTAGGTACAAGCTTGCGATAAAACGAACAATACGGAATTATGCATGAGGGTGTGATACATTAATTGTTACGGTTCAAAGCTAAATTACAGATAATTGACCATTTAAATGCACGATACGTGGCTACCATTGCAAAGTGGAATATGGTACAAATCAGTGCAGGTTTACAAACATTGTATGGGACGCGAAGTAAACTCAGGATATATTCATAGACGATAGTTCAAGCAGGCGCATCTTCCTAGTCCTATAAATTTCACATAACGTTCCTACCATCCCACCATAGGGGTGAGTCCTAGGCTGGATATTATCAACTGCTGTTTAGGTGACTGACCGATCTTGTGTGACATATAACTATTGTTGAATATGGAGTCCGAATAAATCAATAATTTGGTTGGGTGCGTCGCTCCCGAATTTAACATACACTCTACATACAGGAACTTCGACTTGTCTATAAAAGCGCAATTCGGCGGGTCTATAAGGCCAGCGTCAGCCGCTCACTTGCATTCTCCCATCGCACGGGCGATACCAGTGAATATACGATTTGATTGCGACCGTGAACTTCTACTCTAACTCCGAGCCTAATTCCTGCGATGACTTCGAGTTGGTCCTACCTATGGCTTTATTGAAACACGACGGCACGATTACAATGGAACAGTTCTATTCCAAGGCTACACGAAAATTGTCAATTCAGGTACAAGGCCATGGGACAATGCTTACTAGGACTTAGGTAAAGTTAATATCGCTGTATCGAAATAAGTGACAACGAGTGGCGACAGGTTAATACTATTGCTGGTAGGCGATGTGGCGAGCATATGACTGAACTTTCTGGATGCTAGAGCACTGCTCTAGCTTATATTGATTTACAGCCGATGCCCTAACAGAAAACTAATTCAAACCTGGTGCCGTAGTAAAGTGATTTCAATTATCCTGCAAAGCTGCGGTGTAAGTCTGCTGCTAAACGCGGACTGGAAGATCGCGAAAACTGGCATGCGAATCGCTACTAAAATTAGCCTGGAGTCCTGGAATGCACAGTTGACAAACGTTGGAACAAACGTGACTTGTTTCATCGCACTCGGGGATCACAAGCTCTTTCAGGTGTGCACACTTCTGGCTGTTCAATACTTTAAGGCCAGGGTGCCGGGTTGTACTTGACTTGTTCGGACTATGTTCCAACTGTTCCCTTAGTCCTATAACAGTAGCGTGGCTTGTACTCGATCAGCTTAGAAATAACCTGAATCATTGAGAGGTGCTTGTTCTGGCTTTGTTTGTTGTTCCGCCAAGAAGCAAACTATCGAGAGACAGGGACCATGGGAACAGCAGGAACTGGCTTCTTCCAGACACATCCTATGCACAATTCACTCTTTACGGCGCGTCCGCGAGTATTCTATGTACCACTGTGTGACTCCACATTTAAGCACTGTATGAAACCACGTTTTATTATCAGGAGCAAGGGGTGAGTTAAGGTTGTTATGGATCGGTCAGCACTGTTACTCGTTAGAGCCTCTTGCTAGAAAGTGAGTTGTGGAGCGAGCTTTCGGGCCGTGTGGTGGCGGCGCTAGAAGTGCAGCCACAGCTATTCGAAGCCTTGTAAACTTGAACTATAACTGAGACCCATACATACGTTATCATATAGAAAATTAGTAAGAATAATAAGCAGTTCCAAAACGATAAAGCTGTTGCAAAGAATGAACGAACAAATTGAAGCGAATCAAGATTCCCTAGGCTCAAGTGGTTCCAGTCCTAGAGTTTATTCCTGCGATATCAACCCTGGCCAGGGGCCGATCTTCGGCTGGTGGACCTGATTTCCCGAATTTACTTAGCTCAATGTAAATTCCTAATGAGTGTAAATTTGACTGCTCACCCAAAGGACGTTGCTGGGCCGGCAACGGCCCAGGTCCCTGTTTTCTAGTTATACGTTCGTTCAACCCCAAACTCGAGATGGGCGCCGAACCCTCCACTAAGCTACCAAGTTTGAAAGCAAATCAATAAACAAAGAACCCAAAAGAATTACCAATCATTCAAGCATCCTAGAAACTTTTAACCGTGGTCGTCTCAGGGAAAATTCTGCAAGCCTAACTCGTGTATATAAGTCATTTAAAACCGAGGATCTATTTCATTCGAGTTTCTTAGCTTTGAAGTCTACCTAAGACCACTGGGAACCAGAATATCTTCGGCTAGTGACTTTCCTTCCCTTTTCTAACACCTGAATCGGAGCTCGACTCTGCGAGTGGCTATCGGGGAGGAAGGGGTTCAGGCCAAGAGCAAGCCCAAAAATCAACTCGCCGGGAAACGGACAGGCTGCTACAGTCAGCTATAAAAATTGTTGGATATAAGTACTCGAACTTATTCGTTTATCAAAATCACGGCGAGGTTGCCCTCTGCCCTATCGCCCTACCCTTAGCTCCAATGATGCCAATAAGTCAAAATAAATCCGAACCCACATCGGGTCAAGCCAAAATCCAAGTGAAAACCACTAGCAATATCACGAAGAAATAATGAGGCACGGAGCCGGTCAGTAGATTTGACCGAACTCCGTGCTGCCGAAGTCAAACTGATTCGTATTCGGAGGGCGGTACCTCCGACATCGATATTTTTCTGCTATCTTTTTTAGGTAAGTTCAGTCGTTCGCCAATCATATTTGAACTTTAAATCTGTTTTGATTTTATGAATTTGAGTTCCGAATCCAACCAGAAAATTGGCCTGTTCGCTATTTTTTTCTCGCCCTACCGTAAGCCGGTGGCGGCTAAACCCAAAGAAATCTGCACCTGCAGATCTGGGTCGAAGTTGAAATTCTTTGCTTGAAATTTCTTTTATTCGATGTCTGATAATCACCCTGTTTACGTCTGGAAGTTAAACGTTCTCAGGCTATTCAACTAGCAACTCCATTATTTGAACTAAAATTATAATCAGTAAACATGAAGTTGAATCACTTATTTGCGATTAATTACTAATATTTAGATCGTGCCCGCACTAAAAGTTGAACCCCGACCTACTTCTAATATTTTCTCTATGAAATCCAGGTAGTTACATGCAAACATTGCATGTTTATCTTTTTGTCTAGCGTTATCTATTTGTTACGACATTCGATTATACATGCCATCAAACCCCGGTATTTCCTAATCAAAACAAGATTGGTCGCTGTTTAAAACAATACCGACACTTCAGACCATTGAACCTTGTCGCAGACAACTCGCGAAATGAAACGCATCTTGCATTATACCGGTGGACCGTAGCCCAATTTCGTCGCGCAATTTTCTATCGAAAGCGTGCCTTAACGTGCAGACATTGCATGTTTAGATATTTGTCTATGAAATTGTATTTATTTTATTCAAAATTTCATAAGATCGAGACTACATTTCAGACGTTTCAAGGGAGGTACAGACCATTGGACTGGACTCGTAACAATACTGGAGACATGGCACCGTCTTGGGGACCGCCCTCTGGAAGGACAACCTCGGCCGTGCCTTCCAGGAAGCGTTGCCGGGCTCCAAACCTACCCCCTTCTCGATTTCACGTTGGCGATTTCATATATGTCTACAATCTTAGAAAACTTACAAATTGTTATAATTTTGTGTGTTCCGCGTATAATATATTGGTATTCATAAATCTGTCTGGATGTCTGAATTATGGAATTTATATAATTTTAACTATTGTCTCACTTCAAATATATATGTTGTCATACATGCTGCCTCGTCATATCGGATCACATCGAGAACTATCACCAAACAAAGAGGGCCAGCGATCAACGAAATTGTGTCGGATGAGAAGGAGAAAAGAAGAGAGCCTCAAACGAGTAAACAACGAAAAGAAAGGCCGAAAGGTCACATGAAATTTGACAATAACAACAACGACGAGCGACTAAAATTCGCTTAGAGAGAGAAAGAAAAACAACAAAACCAAAGAGAAAGAAGGGGCACGGGAGGGGAGTGAGGGCGGAGGGTTCCAGGGGAATTTTGATGGGCCGGGGTTAAATTTATTCCCAGGAGGAAATCGAGGCCGAATGATACCAAACACGAAAGAGCTAGGCCCAATAGTGGGTCTTGACACACGCGGGCCGATTTATATACATTAGTATAGGGGGCTTTGGCAGGCTCCCCTGGCCTAACGGCTGAGAGGACTCCCTGGGCTATCGTTAGACTTGCAGCGAGAGGGCGATTCGAATGAGGGGTGATACCCCAATCCCGCAGGTAAGAGCTGCAAAAGTACTAAAATGATGCAACTAGAGAGAGTTTCGTTTGCGGTAAGGGCGCATTTCGTGCCTGTTCCGAGTTAACGGGAGGGCGGACGAAGACCCTCCGAGTATATTTAGAAATGACCCGACGAGATGAATACAATGAGGGGTAATGCGCAGGCTTTTGAGTCAATGATAAAATGTTCGGTATTTTGTACCCACTTTGAGTCTTAGTTGATTTTGGGGTGAATTTTGGCGGGTTACTACAGGTCAATGGAGGGCCGGACAAAGACCTGCCGCACGTTGTTGTATTCTCCAAGAATAGGCGAGTCGAACATGTGGACATTTAGAATCAGATACAAGTAATACTGTCTCACAAAAATGAAAGAAAAATAGATGTAAACTTCTGCAGAATATAATAAGAAATGGTAAGCAGAAAAGCGGGGCGTTGTAGTAATTGAACGGCGGGACGGAAGAAAACCTGCCAGGGCTCGTTCGAATCCTCGATGGGTAGGCTACCTACCAAAGTATAGGGCTCCGACCGGTCACTCTACAGTAACAAGGAAAAATGGTGGCAATGGCGATAACCAATCGAATTTAGATGCTGATGACGTTTAAGTTAACTTTTTATCCACCATTGTTTGGCTGACCAGTGGGCAGTATTAAACCCGATCGCGTCCTTTAGTTATCCGGTATCATATGCTGGTTGGCGCGGTAGTCGGTTCGATCAAGAGTGGCCTTGTTCGGAAAAGTAAGAGATCACAAAAGCAATGATTCGACGAAATTGGTTGAGACTAATGCGCAAAAATGGGGATTTCGGAATTTGGGAGTCGACACGGGGATATAAAGCAGAGGATCCGTTCGATAAGGCGAGAAAAAGAGACAGAGGGGCATTAAGTTTAGATATATACATACATACATATATAAAATAGGCCTATCCAGGGCCCCTATCAACAGCCAGACTTAGCATAAGTAACTGCTGTTTGTTCAATTTTAGCGTGTTTGCTCCTTAAATTTAAGGTTAAATCTACGCGTGATTCGATGCATTTTAGCCTGGTTCGGAAGCCCATGGAATTTCCAAAATACTCGGATCACCTTCCCGAAACCTAAACCGTTGGACGGCTACATGCTGACAAACGAGCCCGTCAGCAGTCTTTTCCGAATGATCGGAAACTACCGTACCCGTAATTTAAGCTTACAGCTTGCTGTTATTTTCGTGACCATGGCCTCACATATTATTCGCGACCATGGGTACATGTGTTATTTAGCCTAGGTAGATTTTTATAATTCTCTCTGCGACGACTATCAGACAAATGGATCAGCTTGAGCAGTCGATGGCCTCCTATCGCCGGTCGATCGCAATTTAAAGTTTCAAAGGGGAATGGGTCGACCGGTCGAGCTCCGGATTTAACGTAAGATCGCCAGCAAAATTACTTCTCTATGAGATGTGGTGACAGCGACCTATGATTGTAAACCTGGTTCTCTCAAGTGCTCTTGCGACGCGCAACCCATAAACATACAAGTAAAATACGAATAGCAGATGCAATGGCAAATGGCTAATAAAATAAAATATAAGCGTACAAAACGTTAGTAAGCAGTGTAGTGGCCACTTAATAATACAAGATAGATGCTCACAAAGCGTTAAGAAGCGGTATTAAAACAATGACCGTGACCATGGCACCATGCAGTATTCCTCTCTTCACAACTCGAATTTTCCTAAGCCCTGCGCGGCTGCAATAGTATACCAAAAAGTTACTTATGATCCTCCGCACTGTGGTGCGTCTCTAAGTAGTTTTATCGTCCGAAGTCTTACAAAATCACACTTAGCGAACCGGAAAGCTCCTGTTGCATGTTTACATCAGTTGTCCTTCATATAGCTTTCGATTGTGAATAAATATCTTCGTTTAAGAATGACAGCATTTCGCTAATGAAAGTTCACTTTCTATTCTCATTTTCTGGTGTAGGATTGTAGCACCTCCTGTCCTGCGACCTACAATGGACGTAATAACGCAATGATAATAATGTGTCCTAAATTTTATCATACAGGCCTTGGCGCCAAATTTTCAAAATTTTAACTAAGATCACAATATTAGTAGAAAAATTTGATCTGGTTTAAGCTTGTAATTGTTTTGTAATTTTTTTGGTTTGATAGATATCCTCGAGTAGATACTTATTTATTACGTAGAGGCCAACTTCTATTTTGTTCCCTAACAGGTATGTCATTTCTGCAATAAATCCACGTTCTCCTCTTTCAAGGAATTAACTGCTTTATATTAGATATCATCCACTACTCTTGTTTCTTTATATCTGATAACCATTTCTGTGTAAACGACGTTTTCCCGAATTCAAGTTTCTGCAGTTAGCTTATGTTTGATATTTTAAAATCGTGTAGCTTGATAATTGAGATGTCAGGGGCACATGAAACGCTCGACATTTTGAGGACTACATTTCAAATGCATTCTAACAAAAACAAAAGAACGGGTAGCGAAATTTTGGTGAGTGTACGTTGACTTATATTCGGTAGATTGTATCAAAACTTAAGCTTTATGAATTTCAATAAGCTTCTACAGACAATTTATTTATTCTTGATTTTTTACAGAGTAGCCCAATGTGAAGCTGAAGACCGCGGCGAAGGCCTAATGGTAGCGTACTACGACAAATGTTGTCGTCTCAATGCTGCAAATTGCGATCCGATAAGCGGCCCCGTATGTGGATCAGACGGAAAAACATATTCCAATAGGTGCCGGCTGGCGTACGAAGATTGTGTACAACAGAAAACACAAGAAAGTGGTCACTCGACAAAACTCGGTGGACTACGGTCTATCGAGCCGTTGTATGACGGTGAGCCAATGGTTCATTATTTTATGTTAGAAATATCTGAAATTTAAAAATTGTAAGAATTGTTTAACAAAAATTTGTTACATATTCGTCATTTGTAATTGAGCCTGCATCAAGAAGCATCAGAATGGTGGCAATAAAAAACGAAATGTCGTCAAATTCTCGCTAATATTCGACTTATATTTTTGTCGAATTAGGGGCGCTTCAAAATCTAACAATTGTCAAAAATCAGTGTTTTTCTGTAAAAAACCTTAAAATAATCAATGTGTCAGGAATGCTGCTAAGAAGTCTACAAATAAGGTTGACAACTATTTTTAATCTATTTTTTATATCACCTAATCTTAATTCAGTATTCGTCTGTAAATAAACCTTAAAATAATCAATGTGTAGGAAATGCTTCTAAAAAGCTTATATATAAATAAGGTTGGCAACAGTTTTTTTAAACATTTTTTTACACCATTTTAATCAAAATTCAGTATTTTTCTGTGAAAATCCTTAAAATAATCAATGTGTCAGGAATGCTCTTAAAAGAAGTCTATAAATAAGGTTGACGACAATTTTTAATCTATTTTTACATTATTTATTCAAAATTTTAGTTTCAAAATAAAATTTTTGAATAAATATTAATTTTCTGTGAACTACCACGTATTTTATCTATCTCTCGGCAAGCAAAAAAATTGCCAGAGGGTAATGAACTATGGGTTCCCAAAATTTTACAGGTGCAACCGTTTTTGATAGAGGAGAGCTAAAAATGCCAGGAAACATGTTTGGAGAAGCCAGGACAATGTTAACTTTCGTTTAAGAATAGTTATAAACTACAAACATTATTTAACACATATTTCCAAATATCTAAATTTGAAATCTTAAAATTTAAGCCGAATTCTATGTTTTATTCGACATATAAATTTGGAAATATAGGTACCGAATTAGTTCAGAGTCTCAGTGACAATAAAACACACACCTACGTTTTCGCTTATCATATATTATTTCCTGCATGAGGCACAATTGTGACTAAGTTTCAATCAAAAAAGTTGCATATTTGAAGGCGAATGCTTTCCACAGCAATCGTGTCTAACCACTGATCAAACGCCGGTTTGCGATAATTTAGCACAAACACATTCCAGCGAATGCAGTTTCCAAAACTACAAATATGCTTACAAGCGTACGAGCAGTGCTAACCATAATTTCAGCTGAATTCTGTGTATTGTTCGACATATAATTTGAAACATACATACCGAATTAGTTCAAACTCTGAGAGACAGTAAAACACATACCTACGTTTTTGTTTATCATATATATATTTCCTGCATGATGCACAATTATGTAACTAACTTTAAATAGACAAATTTTTGTAATTAAAGGCGAATGTTGCCCCCAGCAATCGTGTCCAACAACTGATCAAACGCCGGTTTGCGATAATTTAGCACAAACACATTCCAGCGAATGCAGTTTCCAAAACTACAAATGTGTGTACGAGCGTACGAGCAGTGCTAACGAAACGGTTGTCATCGATTATAAAGGTTTGTTTCGCTCTAAAAAATAAGGATGCTTTTTAGATTTATACCGTGAGGCTTTTATACAAGCTAAGATTTGGCAAACTGGTATGCTGGTAGTACTTGAGTAACATTTGAAAAATCAACCCCTGGGTGAGCAACTCTCAGCAAACACAATTCAAATTAAATTTAAACAGATGTGATTTGAAAACCACTCAAGTGGCTATGCATCAGAGTGTAATAATGCTTAAAAATTTTTATGTTACGACAAAGTCAATAAATACTACAGTTAGATACGCATTTGTTCCACATTGAAGGCTCTATTTTTATTTGAATTCGGCACTTTCACATAATTATAGTATTGATCGAAGTGATTCGAACATTTTTCATTTGCAGATAATTAGAGAGATGCCATAATTATTATAACTTCTCAGAGCAAAAAAGAATTACCCGAATTTTGTCCAATGTGACCTTTACTGGCATGAGTGAAATACATGATATGCCGTTCTTAATATACTAAACCGTAGCTTGCGCTTAACCCTAATCTACGGTTCTTAAATGAACCATATACTAACTTTGTGAACAAAAAGTTCAGAAGCTAACTCAGCGCAGTAAGCTGTTCTTTTTCTAACCTTTGATCTAATGTTCGACCCCCCCCCCTCAAAGGCAACCTCTAAAACGCTGATAAACAAATAAAAGCCGAAAATGTCTGCTTGTTCCTGGTTGTTCAAAACTGCTACGTGGTAAAAGCTGAACCTTGTGCATAAACCATAAACAAGCCATTGGATGAACCCAGCCAACGTGTACCGCATTCGAGGAGCGTGTATGAACGTCTGGTTATTAATATTCCTTAATTTTACGATTGGTCACAAATGCAGTGATCTGAAAATTTTATCATAGTGTTATATATATTTATCATTTTGCTTTTATCACATTTATCTTAAGGCACGGCTGTAAAGATTATCTTAAAGATACATATGAAATTAAAGATACATATGTCGATAAAACAAACAGACACGCTTTTCTGCCGCAAACATAAGACTCTGCAACATACGACATGTAAGGTATTAGTTATGTTCATAATGCCAGCTAACAAACCAACCTACTAGTTGAATTCAGCTTGATATATACACTTAACTAATATGGGTCGACTTTGTTAGTCTCGGACGGTTACGTCTAAACGCTTTTGCTAATGGACCACCGCTATAATAAGCTGTACGTCAATTGCACTAGCTAAGAGGCCTACAATTTTGAGGCTTGTGTATCCGGCAATTCAACAAACAAGCTGCCATGACCACTTTTGTTTATTAGAAAAAAAACCTAAGCTAGATACTTAAAAGCTACGTTCCTTGAATAAGTAACATCACTTGCTGGGAATCTAAATTCAGACTTAAGAAATGGTATATTCAATAGTAATATATAATATAGCACAAAGTATTATACACTTAATTTATTTATGTACTGTTTATGTATTTTTGTAGGTGCATGCTGCTCGCTTGAATTTTCATAAGCAATCTTCAGGGGACATTGTTTCGTCCGATGATCCTAAACTCACAACACAAATCAGATTCACACCTGGTTTTTTTATATTTTATTTTTGTAGATGAATTCTGTTCACATAATTGCCCTGATCAATCATCAACGGCCAATGGTTGCTCAACTGATAATCATATCGCTACACCGCCTCATTTACATTTGATTTTCTTATATACTGATAATTTTTTGTAACTTTGACATTGTTTCGTCTGATGATCCTAAACACACAACACAAATCAGATTCACACCTGGTTTTTTATATTTTGTTTATTTTTGCAGATGAATTCTGTTCACATAATTGTCCTGATCAATCATCAACGGCCAATGGGTTCTCAACTGATAATCAGATCGCTACACCGCCTCACTTACACTTGATTTTGTTATATACTGATAATTTTTTGTAACTTTGCCATTGTTTAGTCTGATGATCCTAAACTCACAACACAAATCAAATTCACACCTGGTTTTTTTATATTTTGTTTATTATTGTAGATGAATTCTGTTCACATAATTGTCCTGATCAATCATCAACGGTCAATGGGTTCTCAACTGATAATCAGATCGCTACACCGCCTCACTTACACTTGATTTTGTTATATACTGATAATTTTTTGTAACTTTGCCATTGTTTAGTCTGATGACCCTAAACTCACAACACAAATCAGATTCACACCTGGTTTTTTATATTTTGTTTATTATTGTAGATGAATTCTGTTCACATAATTGTCCTGATCAATCATCCACGGCCAATGGGTTCTCAACTGATAATCAGATCGCTACACCGCCTCACTTACACTTGATTTTCTTATATACTGATAATTTTTTGTAACTTCGAAATTGTTTCGTACGGTGATCCTAAACTCACAACACTACCAGATGCACACCTGGTTTATTATATTTTTTTTGTATATGAATTCTGTTCACATAATTGTCCTGACCAATCATGAACGCCAATGGGTTCTCAACTGATAATCAGATTGCTAAACCGCCTCACTTGCATTTGATTTTCTTATATACTGATAATTTTTTGTAACTTTGACATTGTTTCGTCTGATGATATTAAACTCACAACACAAATGAGATTCACACCTGGTTTTTTGTATTTTGTTTATTTTTGTAGATGAATTCTGTTCATATAATTGTCCTGATCAATCATCAACGGCCAATGGGTCTTCAACTGATAATCAGATCGCTACACCGCCTCACTTACATTTGATTTTCTTAAATACTGATAATTTTTTGTAACATTGACATTGTTTCGTCTGATGATCGTAAACACACAACACAAATCATATTCACACCTGGTTTCTTATATATTGTTTATTTTTGTAGATGAATTCTGTTCAAATTGTCCTGATCAATCATCAACGGCCAATGGGTTCTCAACTGATAATCAGATCGCTACACCGCCTCACTTACACTTGATTTTGTTATATACTGATAATTTTTTGTAACTTTGCCATTGTTTAGTCTGATGATCCTAAACTCACAACACAAATCAAATTCACACCTGGTTTTTTTATATTTTGTTTATTATTGTAGATGAATTCTGTTCACATAATTGTCCTGATCAATCATCAACGGTCAATGGGTTCTCAACTGATAATCAGATCGCTACACCGCCTCACTTACACTTGATTTTGTTATATACTGATAATTTTTGTAACTTTGCCATTGTTTAGTCTGATGATCCTAAACTCACAACACAAATCAGATTCACACCTGGTTTTTTATATTTTGTTTATTATTGTAGATGAATTCTGTTCACATAATTGTCCTGATCAATCATCCACGGCCAATGGGTTCTCAACTGATAATCAGATTGCTACACCGCCTCACTTACACTTGATTTTCTTAAATACTGATAATTTTTTGTAACATTGACATTGTTTCGTCTGATGATCGTAAACACACAACACAAATCAGATTCACACCTGGTTTCTTATATATTGTTTATTTTTGTAGAAGAATTCTGTTCATATAATTGTCCTGATCAATCATCAACGGCCAATGGGTTCTCAACTGATAATCAGATCGCTACACCGCCTCACTTACACTTGATTTTCTTAAATACTGATAATTTTTTGTAACATTGACATTGTTTCGTCTGATGATCGTAAACACACAACACAAATCAGATTCACACCTGGTTTCTTATATATTGTTTATTTTTGTAGATTAATTCTGTTCATATAATTGTCCTGATCAATCATCAACGGCCAATGGGTCTTCAACTGATAATCAGATCGCTACACCGCCTCACTTACATTTGATTTTCTTAAATACTGATAATTTTTTGTAACATTGACATTGTTTCGTCTGATGATCGTAAACACACAACACAAATCAGATTCACACCTGGTTTCTTATATATTGTTTATTTTTGTAGACGAATTCTGTTCAAATTGTCCTGATCAATCATCAACGGCCAATGGGTTCTCAACTGATAATCAGATCGCTACACCGCCTCACTTACATTTGATTTTCTTAAACACTGATAATTTTTTGTAACTTTGACATTGTTTCGTCTGATGATCCTAAACACACAACACAAATCAGATTCACACCTGGTTTTTTATATTTTGTTTATTTTTGTAGATGAATTCTGTTCACATAATTGTCCTGATCAATCATCAACGGCCAATGGGTTCTCAACTGTTTGACATTGTTTAGTCTGATGATCCTAAACTCACAACACAAATCAGATTCACACCTGGTTTTCTATATTTTGTGTATTATATATTGTGGATGAATTCTGTTCACATAATTGTCCTGATCAATCGTCAACGGCCAATGGGTTCTCACCTGATAATCAGATCGCTACACCGCCTCACTTACATTTGATTTTCTTATATACTGATAATTTTTTGTAACTTTGACATTGTTTCGTCTGATGATCCTAAACTCATAACACAAGTCAGATTCATACCTGGTTTTTTTATATTTTATTTTTGTACATGAATTCTGTTCACATAATTGCCCTGATCAATCATCAACGGCCAATGGGTTCTCAACTGATAATCATATCGCTACACCGCCTCATTTACATTTGATTTTCTTATATACTGATAATTTTTTGTAACTTTGACATGGTTTAGTCTGATGATCCTAAACACACAACACAAATCAGATTCACACCTGGTTTTTTATATATTGTTATTTTTGTAGATGAATTCTGTTCAAATTGTCCTGATCAATCATCAACGGCCAATGGGTTCTCAACTCATAATCAGATCGCTACACCGCCTCATTTACATTTAATTTTCTTATATACTGATAATTTTTTGTAACTTTGACATTGTTTCGTCTGATGATCCTAAACACACACAAATGATATTCACACCTGGTTTTTATATATTGTTTATTTTTGTTGATGAATTCTGTTCAAATTGTCCTGGTCAATCATCAACGGCCAATGGGTTCTCAACTGATAATCAGATCGCTACACCGCCTCACTTACACTTGATTTTGTTATATACTGATAATTTTTTGTAACTTTGACATTGTTTCACAAATCAGATTCACACCTGGTTTTTTATATTTTGTTTATTATTGTAGATGAATTCTGTTCACATAATTGTCCTGATCAATCATCAACGGCCAATGGCTCTTCAACTGATAATCAGATGGCTACACCGCCTCACTTACATTTGATTTTCTTATATACTGATAATTTTGTGTAACTTTGACATTGTTTCGTCTGATGATCCTAAACTCACAACACAAACGGATTCACACCTGGTTTTTTCATTTTGTTTATTTTTGCAGATGAATTCTGTTCACATAATTGTCCTGATCAATCATCAATGGCCAATGGGTACTCAACTGATAATCAGATTGCTAAACCGCCTCACTTACATTTGATTTTCTTATATACTGATAATTTTGTGTAACTTTGACATTGTTTCGTCTGATGATCCTAAACTCACAAAACAAATGATATTCACACCTGGTTTTTATATATTGTTTATTTTTGTTGATGAATTCTGTTCAAATTGTCCTGGTCAATCATCAACGGCCAATGGGTTCTCAACTGATAATCAGATCGCTACACCGCCTCACTTACACTTGATTTTGTTATATACTGATAATTTTTTGTAACTTTGACATTGTTTCACAAATCAGATTCACACCTGGTTTTTTATATTTTGTTTATTATTGTAGATGAATTCTGTTCACATAATTGTCCTGATCAATCATCAACGGCCAATGGCTCTTCAACTGATAATCAGATGGCTACACCGCCTCACTTACATTTGATTTTCTTAAATACTGATAATTTTTTGTAACTTTGACATTGTTTCGTATGATGATCCTAAACTCACAACACAAACGGATTCACACCTGGTTTTTTCATTTTGTTTATTTTTGCAGATGAATTCTGTTCACATAATTGTCCTGATCAATCATCAATGGCCAATGGGTACTCAACTGATAATCAGATTGCTAAACCGCCTCACTTACATTTGATTTTCTTATATACTGATAATTTTGTGTAACTTTGACATTGTTTCGTCTGATGATCCTAAACTCACAAAACAAATGAGATTCACACCTGGTTTTTTATATTTTGTTTATTTTTGTAGATGAATTCTGTTCAAATTGTCCTGATCAATCATCAACGGCCAATGGGTTCTCAACTGATAATAAGATCGCTACGCCGCCTCACTTACATTTGATTTTCTTATATACAGATAATTTTTTGTAACTTTGACATTGTTTTGTCTGATGATCCTAAACACACAACACAAATCAGATTCACACCTGGTTTTTTATATTTTGTTTATTTTTGTAGTTGAATTCTGTTCACATAATTGTCCTGATCAATCATCAACGGCCAATGGGTTCTCAACTCATAATCAGATCGCTACACCGCCACACTTACACTTGATTTTGTTATATACTGATAATTTTTATAACTTTGACATTGTTTAGTCTGATGATCCTAAACTCACAACACAAATCAGATTCACACCTGGTTTTTTATATTTTGTGTATTATTGTGGATGAATTCTGTTCACATAATTGTCCTGATCAATCGTCAACGGCCAATGGGTTCTCAACTGATAATCAGATCGCTACACCGCCTCACTTACATTTGATTTTCTTATATACTGATAATTTTTTGTAACTTTGACATTGTTTCGTCTGATGATCCTAAATTCATAACACAAGTCAGATTCATACCTGGTTTTTTATATTTTATTTTTGTACATGAATTCTGTTCACATAATTGCCCTGATCAATCATCAACGGCCAATGGGTTCTCAACTGATAATCATATCGCTACACCGCCTCATTTACATTTGATTTTCTTATATACTGATAATTTTTTGTAACTTTGACATTGTTTCGTCTGATGATCCTAAACACACACAAATGATATTCACACCTGGTTTTTATATATTGTTTATTTTTGTTGATGAATTCTGTTCAAATTGTCCTGGTCAATCATCAACGGCCAATGGGTTCTCAACTGATAATCAGATCGCTACACCGCCTCACTTACACTTGATTTTGTTATATACTGATAATTTTTTGTAACTTTGACATTGTTTCACAAATCAGATTCACACCTGGTTTTTTATATTTTGTTTATTATTGTAGATGAATTCTGTTCACATAATTGTCCTGATCATTCATCAACGGCCAATGGGTCTTCAACTGATAATCAGATCGCTACACCGCCTCATTTACATTTGATTTTCTTAAATACTGATAATTTTTTGTAACTTTGACATTGTTTCGTATGATGATCCTAAACTCACAACACAAACGGATTCACACCTGGTTTTTTATATTTTGTTTATTTTTGTAGATGAATTCTGTTCACATAATTGTCCTGATCAATCATCAACGGCCAATGGGTCCTCAACTGATAATCAGATCGCTACACCGCCTCACTTACATTTGATTTTCTTAAATACTGATAATTTTTTGTAATTTCGTGCTGCGTACGGAGCGGCCGCGGTGAATCGTCGACGGACGACGGTTCGTCTGATGTCATCAACCTCTCCGGACTCACACTTTATTTTTCAAATCCTGCTCATGTTCAGGTTTTGCCGCTTAACTTGTGAAGACATCGGAGACCAATAGTTCATCTAATGATGTTCAATTCACAAAACCACCGGTCACTCATAATTTTTTGATTTTGTTCACTCTGTGTTCCTGAATGTTGCTCACCAAATTGCAGTGAGCAATTGTCGGCGATCAATGATCTGATAATAATCAGCTCACAACACCGCCTGGCTCACATTTAATTTAAGGCTTGATCTTTCATGTCATGCTTAGGAGAACGCTACATACGTAAGTATCGTGAGCAAAAGTTGACAGTTCATGGTTCATCTGATAATGCTCAACTCACAACACCGCCTGGCTCACATTTAATTTTTTGTATACCATTCATGTTTTATAGGTAAATGCTGTGCACGTAGCCACCGTGAGCAGTCGTCTGTTGCCAAAAGGCTCGTCTAATGATTAACCATTAACAAAATCGCCAAGTTTATACATGATTTTCGTATCTTGTTTGCTTTTGTAGGCGAATGTTGCTCTCGTAACTGTCGTGAGCAATCATCGTCGACCGTCGACGGTTTGTCTGATGATGATCATCTCACAGCTACACCATCGGGCTCAAAACAACGCCACGTCTGTGATCAACACGGCCGACGCTACACGAATCGCTGTGAATTTGACATTCGTGCCTGCGAACGACAGCGACGTGGCACAACTCGACCGGCGTTATTACTCACACCATGTGCTCGAAGAAGGACTTTGTGGAGTTAGCTGAAAAACAGCGACAATAATTATCGCTTGCTACTCACACCGTGTGCTCAACGAAGGACTTTGTGGAGTTAGCTGAAAAAAGCGACAATAATTATCGCTTGCTACTCACACCGTGTGCTCAACGAAGGACTTTGTGGAGTTAGCTGAAAAACAGCGATAATAGCTATCGCTTACTGCTCACCGGTGTCCTCGACGAAGGATCTTGTGGAGTTAGCTGAAAAACAGCGACAATAGTTATCGCTCGCTTACGCGAACAATCCGGATCATAGATACTTTCCGGTATCCATTGTGTAGCTCCAAAATTGAAATGAACCAAATGCGGCTATGATATATTTAGAGTACAATGTTAGATTGGTATTCACTGGTGTAGGCCTGGTTTGAAACGAGACCAATTGAAGGAACTGTAGGAAATGGTAAGTTGGCTAAAAAGATGAAGCTAATCTTGATGAACATAATTGTTGGGATTCAAGGAACGTCAGGGACCCGATAGGATTGTCATCAGGTCACATGATATAAAAATTCGGGAGGATGGTGACTTCTGTAAAACTGTGTAATAGCTGATTAATGAATTTCGATGATTATATCACAAGTTGAAATACGTTGATTGAAGCTGAATTGTGATTACACCGAAGAACGTTAATATCAGTTGCTAATAACACCATGTGGAATTAAGGAATATTATCACTGTGTTGGTGATTACTTTGTTAAGCAAGCACCGTAATAATATATACAATAATAACACAATGCCTTTTCACGTGGTTCCATAAATACATATATCCTTATTTTTATGAATACTTCTGTGACCTGAACTGTTGCGATACTACGGTGAGGTTTCATAGCTTTTCGTGCGAGTGTTTGACCATAATTTGCAGCCCAACTAAGCACACTTAATAAATTTACTTCTATAAGTCAAAGTCGATGATAAACAATTCCCAGTCAGTGCAGCATAAAAAGTTCAAAAAAGATTCGAGAAGTCCACAATATGTAGCCACATTCCAAAGCCTGTTTAGACATGCCGTCCTGGAGTATTACCTATCATAGTATACCGGTGATCTCCTCATATATGTAGGTACAATATAGTTGCATAGTTCGTCATCCACAGTTGCAGTGTAAACGTATCTACAATCTGAATCTACATGTTGTGTGTGCAACATTGGACGAGATGTTTTCTGGAATTTGGCGGTGTGTTTTGTCAGACTGTGCGGCATTTTCCCCGGTCGTCTTCGGATTAACAATATGGACGAGATGTTTTCTGGAATTTGGCGGTATGTTTTGTCAGACTGTGCGGCATTTTCCACGGTCGTCTTCGGATGAACAGTATGGACGAGATGTTTTCTGGAGTTTGTTGGTGTGTTTTGTCAGGCTGTGCGGCATTTTCCACGGTCGTCTTCAGATGAACAATATGGACGCGATGTTTTCTGGAATTTGGCGGTATGTTTTATCAGACTGTGCGGCATTTTCCACGGTCGTCTTCGGATGAACAATATGGACGAGATGTTTTCTGGAATTTGGCGGTGTGTTTTGTCAGACTGTGCGGCATTTTCCACGGTCGTCTTCGGATGAACAATACGGACGAGATGTTTTCTGGAATTTGGCGGTGTATTTTGTCAGACTGTGCGGCATTTTCCACGATCGTCTTCGGATGAACAATATGGAGGAGATGTTTTCTGGAATTTGGCGGTGTGTTTTGTCAGACTGTACGGCATTTTCCACGGTCGTTTTCTGATGAACAATATGGACGAGATGTTTTCTGGAGTTTGGCGGTGTGTTTTGTCAGGCTGCGCGGCATTTTACACGGTCGTCTTCGGATGAACAATATGGACGCGATGTTTTCTGGAATTAGGCGGTATGTTTTGTCTGACTGTGCGGCATTTTCCACGGTCGGCTTCGGATGAACAATATGGACGAGATGTTTTCTGGAATATGGCGGTGTGTTGTCAGACTGTGCGGCATTTTCCGCGGTCGTCTTCGGAAGAACAATACGGACGAGATCTTTTCTGGAATTTGGCGGTGTCTTTTGTCAGACTGTGCGGCATTTTGTACGGTCGTCGTCGGATGAACAATACGGACGAGATGTTTTCTGGAATTTGGGGATGTGTTTTGTCACACTGTGCGGCATTTTCCACGACCATCTTCGGATGAACAATATGGACGAGATATTTTCTGGAATTTGGCGATGTGTTTTGTCAGACTGTGCAGCATTTTTCACGGTCGTCTTCGGATGAACAATATAGCTCGCTTGATAGACTCAAGTTTTCTTGTAGAAGAGTGAACGAAAAGTAAATTACAATAACCAAGAGTACATTAGGAAAGAGTATGACACTTCCCTGCACTCTAATGTTAGACCGCGTTTGATGATACGAGCGTTTTCGGCCTGTTTCTGGGGGTTGTGGCTCGGTTAGGGGGACCATATTCCCTAATGAACTCTTGTAATAACTAAATGCATCCGCTTCTTCCAAATGTATGTCGATCGTTGCATTGTCTTGCAACTTTCCACATAATGTATTAATGCTTATATCTAATGAAAGCGTCACTTGCTATCATGCTAACCATTTTCTAAAATTAATATATTGTAATAGTAAGATCATGTATATACGGCGTGATAAAATATAAGCAAATCTGTTTATGATTGTATTCACATGCGACCTGTTGCTTAAGTCTATTTTAACCTTCATGCGTGGCATAAAAAAGTATGGGTATACATAGTAGAATATATTAACTTATAGTGTCTACTATAGTAACCTCTGAGTACACCCCTTTTGGTCCAAACTATAATATCGTTTACGATATAGTTGCTCGCAGACTAAAAATTTTAGCTATAACAATGATTTAACCGTAACCAAGTATATATGCATTTGTTAAATTCTTGTGCTACGTTATGTATTGTTTACAAGTGCTCTGAACCTGTTGTGCCAAGAAATTTCCTTAATAAACACCGCACACTGTAGAATAATACACTTAATAAACACCGCGGAGTAAATATTACCGCTAAATCAGTGCATGGTTTTAACTATAATTTAACTACCAGATGCTTCGCTGGCACAAGCGCAGATCGCTTGAAAATAAACTTGACCCACACATTATAAAATTTTATCAATGCTACATAAGAAGCTTACTGAGAAAGCAAAAAAAAATTTTCGATAAATAAAATAGCAAATAGTATGTTCGTGTGGTAAAACGTGTGTTTTGAAGTTGCACTTGTAATACGCCATTTTAAGTAATTTCTAGTTACTGTTAATATTTAGCATTCATAACAGTTCCATCAAACTATTGAAACTAACACAGCGGAAAAGCACCAATTAATGGTTGGTTAGATATAGGTTTCGAATTCAATTCAACGGTTCAAATATGTTTCCGAAACTGATTTATAATAAAGCACTGAAACTGAAACAGCAGAAGAGTACGAATTAATGGTTGGTTGGTTTATTGATGTAGGTTTCGAATTCAATCCAACAGTTCAAACAAGTTTGTGATGCTCATTTATAACAAGCGGTTAATAAATCCTCCAAAGTACTCACATTGAAATCATTTATTGCAAGATGGAATCTAGGTATTAGTTAAACGATATTTATTACATGTATAAGACGGAATCACGCAACAATGATCTAGGCTTCGAATTCAAATCAACGCCTGAAATTATGCTTCTGATGCTCATTTATAACAAAGGGTGAAACTAGAACAGCAGAAGAGCACGAGTTAATAATGGTCGGTTGGTGGATTGGTTAGATGTAGGTTTCGAATTCAATCCAACGGTTCAAACAAGTTTGTGATGCTCAATTATAACAAAGGGTGAAACTAAAACAGCAGAAGAGCACGAGTTAATAATGGTGGGTTGGTGGATTGGTTAGATGTAGGCTTCGAATTCAATCCAACGGTTCAAACAAGTTTGTGATGCTCATTTATAACAAGCGGTTAATAAATCCTCCAAAGTACTCACATTGAAAACATTTATTGCAAGATGATATTTAGGTACTAGTTAACGATATTTATTACATGTATACGACGGAAACATGCAACAATGATGTAGTCTCGAATTCAAATCAACGCCTGAAATTATGCTTCTGATGCTCATTTATAACAAAGGGTGAAACTAAAACAGCAGAAGAGCACGAGTTAATAATGGTCGGTTGGTGGATTGGTTAGATGTAGGTTTCGAATTCAATCCAACGGTTCAAACAAGTTTGTGATGCTCATTTATAACAAGCGGTTAATAAATCCTCCAAAGTACTCACATTGAAAATATTTATTGCAAGATGATATTTAGGTACTAGTTAAACGACATTTATTACAGGTATAAGACGGAATCATGCAACAACTATACTGAATTCTAGCCGTTATATAATTCCAGTGTCCGAACGTCCCATGTTCACTGTGTATGAGAATCAATATTAAGTAGCTTATAATTAGAATTAGCCATTTATAGTGAACTACCACATTTGCGTCAAATTTTGGTAACTAAATGTCTAAAAATAAGGAGTCAACATATTAAAAAATTTATAATTAAATTGGAAATACATTTGAAACTTTAGATTTGCTATTTTTGAGAAAGTCCACTACAATCCATTTCATTCACAATGGATCAAGACATACATGCCGAAGCAGATGACTTGGGGGCTACCCCCTGAGCGCTTGGACCCCTGCCCGAAAACCTGGTCTACGCCCTACACCGCTGAGGTTAGCGCCCTTCTCTCTGCCCCCCCCCCGTGCAATGCAGCACCGTACTGCACTTCCGCCTACCTCCGGTCACGGCGGCGCGCCGCAGGCGCACGAAAATTTTTAGCACAAACTGGTGAAAATAGAGTGACAACTGGCAAAATCGGGGGTAATAATGACAAAATAGGTGGCCTTGGGACAGGTTGAGGTTGTTACCTTTTTCAACACCATCTTGGGAGACCTCACCCAATGGGGCTCCAACTTTGAGACGACCTATGCCCCTGAGTACCCCCTGAAACGTCGGAGCGTGAACATATATGATCTAAGCGAATTAATAAACAGATCCGTAATGACTTAGTGGCTAGTATGTACAGCTCACAGCCCCAATCGATTTACTATTCAATTCACCAACGCTGAAAGTTGGTTCTGCATTATATAAGATACACAATATCCCATGCATAAAAACGTTAATAAAATTATTAAAAAATAGACATTGTGTCTGAAATTTGTTTCTGCACCTAGCAATACCACGGACAGGCAGGAATCATAAAACATAAAATGTAGTGATCTGACTGTGATGCAACATTAGCAATCAAATCATTCAAAGGCACTAGATAACTCCACAATATGATATAAACACACCGGGCCATGTATACAAATTACATCACATAACGTTCGGTTTTATACTCGCATAGTATAAACATAATTTATATAGCTCAATTGTACCCTATTAAGCAAGGGTAAAAACTAATTATATATATAAAACAAAATATGTTTCGTAGGGTCTCAGCTTATAGGCTGTTTTCAAAAACTTGAGAGTTTTAGTATGTAGGTTTTCAGAAGAAATAGAATCGATGTGCGTGTTACAATATGGTAGGTATATATGACCAAACGTTTATTTAGCCTCCGTTACGCGTCCGATATAACTACAGACCGTAGGCAGTAAGATAAAATGCAGCGTATGACCATACAAAAGAGAGGTTCGGCGCCTATTATTCATAAAATAAAAAGATAAATCGTATCTAGTACTGAAAGTATAAACGTCAAACCAGATACATTCACTGCGAGTATACGATGGAATCATAAAGGTGATGAACATGTAGTTATTGAGCTGGATAAGCTGTGGAGGTATAACTTATTATAGCAGCATCCTTAGAGAGGAGTGATGCCACAAAGTAGATAGTATCCAATTTTGTTGGTTCATTTTCTTCAAAACAGGTTCAATGGTTAGGTAACCTATAATGTGTTAATACCAATGAGCTTTCTGATATATATACTATATTTAGAAGCGTAAACTGCTTCCATGTGATCGTTAACATTACGTTTGTTCCTATCCTGTTCAAAATTCGTTAAAAATGTCGGAAGATATAAACATTAATATGCAGTCCGACATTTAGGTATTAAAAGAAAAAATAATAATAATATCTATGTTACATACCTACCATCATATCTACGTAACCCTAGTATTCACCCTTTCATGCCTAAATTATATTGTGTGTTGTGCAGTGCCTGACAGATTCAAAACGGAGCCATAGATCGAACTCGAGTTGTACGATTCAAAGCAGCCTACGCATACCGCTGACTAATCTAGAAGCTGTAGCTCAGTTCCTTAAGGAGCATTGCCAAGCAAACGATTATTAACACACGTTCCAACACACATTGCACGCCAACTCACCTAACTCGACACAACACGACCTGTGTCGCCTTTAGGAGCTGAATACATATCGCTAGAACAAAGAACAACTTAAGAGTTCGACCGGCCTTCAGCCCACCGATCTAGGCTTAGGCTTAGTCTAAATGTTATATAAGATGCGAAGCTTAGGCTAAGGCATAGGCTAAGTATTGTGAACAGGATCACATGCATTTTACTTACGCCCCTCAAAGTTATATTGGCCCGCAACACAATCTGTGCATTGAGATCATTTGGTCTCAGTAGGCATGAAAGTGATAAATATAATAAAGAGCTTAAACTTAAATTTTAAATAGCAGAAACAATCAGGTATAATACAACCGCTGAACATAAACATGAAGTAACACGAAGAATTTCAGCAATTTAAAAATATGAAAATAATAATTCTTTGTATGGCTGCTCAGAAGGTGACGAACGTTGGCTCGCCATGACACAATAACTACATAGAAAATGACGATACATTGCGCCATTTGGGTTTAATACCTTCAGCTAATTTCAAAGCGATATAAAATCAGATTTTGTGGACGAACCACGATGAAATTTTATCTGGTCAACACAATTTCGACTGGATATTTTGCGCGACTAAGGTTAATTTCATCCCACTAACCAATGCTGTTACTTAGCGATACTCATGTGGGATTGACATCCATGGTTAACACACAATTAGGAAACTAGAATCAATTCAATGTTTGCCCAGAATTATCGATTTGCAATTAGCCAGTGTTATTTGAAAACGTTTATAAGCTATGTCGAATCTACTCGCGAACAAATTTAATGTAACGGTATGGTCACACAATTTACCAGTTTGCTGTTTTTAAGCATATAATTTTTTAATTCAAGCCTGACAAAATTGTGTTCAGAAACAAATTTCATGTTCGTCAGTATAAAATAATGTTTCCAATTGACTAGAAATTGCTCAGTCACCAATTTATACCAAATAGAAAAAAGTATAGTTAATAAGCGTACATTAAGCGTATAACATTTCGAGAAATATGCTATTTACTATACATAATTAAAAGGCGTTATCGAAAAATTTTTTCTTAAACAAATAGTTTGCTTTTATGTCCCTGCCTATTACGTCGCGTTGAGCTACGCTAGCGTACATAGTATAGCTTCAAGGCGCGCTGGCCAGGGCCTGTGGTGTAAAACAAGGCGCACTAGTCTTGCAAGCTAGGCGCTAGGTGCGAGTCCCGGCTTGTTCATCGAAATAGTCAATAGTGGATCTTTTCAATGCCGTGGGATCTGATTTCGCCACGATTTCTGGATATTCCGGTTTCGATAGTGTAATAGATCACTTAAACATTACAGAAAAAAGATGGGTAATAAAAGGAATTACCATGTTCTTGGTAGTCTAGCATTCGCATTGGTGATCTAACAATTGAAAACAAAACCTTGAACGCATTCAATCATTGTTATAAAATCTCAGCTCAAACAAACTTTTATTCTTTCGTATAAAATAACACACATATTACATAATTCAGAGAATATATGTAATTAATTCGTCGTCTAATAACATTGTTTTATATAAAATAAATCAAACTAAAACATAAAAATATAAGAAAAACACAATGAAATGGCAAGGATTTGAAACTGCAATACTGTTTGAATACATTTTGCAGTAAAAGACATGTACTATATAAACAAAAAGCAAATAACAACGAAATTCTTGATCTTAGGATTGACGTATCAAAACTTCTACTTCTTCATCTAAGAAGGGCGCGCCACTTGAAATGGCTATGCCCAAGTGTGCAGGTGAGTTCAAAAATAGGTTCCCAAAACGAGAACCCATGAAATGTAAATTTAATTAAAACACAAAACAAAAGATCTGTCCTACTTCAGAAAGCCTGGGTTTTTTCGGTTAGTCCCCTTCCCCAGCCGTACGTTAGTTTTGAAGGTATAAAAGTAATTTTACGTACCATTCGCTTCAGCTCGACGGCTGCTTCAGAAAATATCTATTTCGGTCATTTTTATAACGATTTTTTAGATGTTTGGGTTCCCAACGATTAATTAGCTGAATCGCTTCACGGGTTAACGACTTATGCAAAGCCCACGCCTAAGGCTAGCCTTACCAGGGCATAGCCAATTAGGCCCGTGCCTCCCCGTCAAGGATGACAGAAAAGCGAAATCCATGTTTATGGCACCACGTCGGGGTACCCTGTGCCACTCATAGCAAATCATGGGTCACCCTGTGTGGCAAGTTCTGGCTGCACCCTGTGTCTTTGGCTAAAAATTAATTTACCCGCGAATCATGTTGATTTTACTACCAGTCGACTCAGCTCGTCAATGTGCTTCAAATAATACATTATTATTATTATAGAGAATTTTTTTACGAAAATTTTATGTATAGCGGGAACCCAAAAATCGAAAAAAAAATTTCCATATATTGGCCGAAACGGCTATTTTCTGAACCATCTCGTCAATATGAGTCGAACGGTACTAAAATTACCATTATATCTGCAAAATTGACCAATTATGGGCTGGGGACTAACAGAAAAGATTCAAAATTCTCCCCACTTCACAGAATTATCACTGTATATAATTCAGTATTGTTAAGCAACTCTTGATGTGTAAATATCAATTAGTCTGTTAAAACAATATCGCTGTTCCCATTTATCAATACGGTAGCCATGCCTGACTGAGCTAATGCTAGTTTTGATAATGCTAATTTAATAAAACAATGTGAAAAATCTAGGAATGTTTCAGTACCATATTATCCTCCGTCTTGTAATAGTGATTTTCATAAATAATTTAGGATTGCTATGAATTGAGCATGAATTTAACTAAAGAAGGCATCGGTATTATCAGGACTATGCAAAGTGATAACAATATGGCACTTCTCTGGAATCGCTGAACCCATTATACTAAATGTCCCGAGTATTCTCAAATAGTGTACCTCAGTTCTTGAAACGGTCACACTGTGTTGACCCCGTCAGATTTGATATCGGTCTATCACTTCCGCGGCATATTAGGCGATGAATGGTGATACTTGTTTTATCTTTTCCCCTATTTATATATTCATTTTAAAATGACCACTTCAATCTTGGCTGAACTAACGGTTAACTAGCCCATGAAGTATTGTAATATAATATACGTTCCACATATACAGTGCCACGAAGCGTCTTAATGTTCTCCTAAACCCAAAAACGTTTTAAAGACTACATGTAACATAGCCTCCTGATTTAGAGTGCCAGGGAGCGTCATAATGTTCTCCTAAACAAAAAATGATCTAGTTAGTCATATAACTAAACTCGCTCAACTCAAATTTTCCCAAACCTGTTAAATGTCACAAATGGTTGTATGTCTCACCGGCCCACATTTCTTCTGAAGTTTAGGAGGATGCAAGAAATTTGGGGTGGGGTTCTAGATGTTTTGAGAGAATATTTCAGCTGGGATTTTGGCCATAGGCTTCGTGTACAGACATGTTTTGGTCGCATATTACCAGATGTTTGGAGAGGGGCGCATCCCCGCATTTCCCCGGGATCTCCGCCTATGGTATGCCAGCAAAACCTGGCCACCCAGAAAGAGGCGAATTGAGGCGCATGGTCACGTCGAGTTTGACTACCAACCTACCAACAAAAACAGCCGAAATTTGGCTTGTTAATACAAAATTTGTATCATTAAAATACATTAGCTGGCCATTTAAATAAAACTAAACGGTAATTTACAGTTCCGTTGTATGTAAATAAACATCGTATCGTGCCTCTGCGTGATATTTGAGGTCAGACGTAAAGCGATATATCCAACGCAACTAATATTTTAGAAAATTTAGATCTGCGATATAATATAAAAGAACCAAAACAAATTCCGTGTAAATACAGTCGAATAATTCAACAAGCAAGAGTGGCGATAACTGCAATTCTACATTAAATAAAACATCATCTTTAAGCTACATATGTGTTTATACAACATCAGCTAGCTTAGTCATTAGCTCGAACCAAGTTTGTAACTTATTTTTGTCACTCGCTCATATCCACCATGTCCTCGGCCTGTAGTAGTACTACTACTACTCGAAGCACCGGCTCCAACCTTGGCACTCGAATCATGTTGCGCCGCCCCGGTAATTTTAAACCGATATCCCTCGACATCGCGTCTTCTCAACGCTTCAGCAACAGCTGCACTTGCTTGCATCGGAGCCGCAATCAACGCAAGGTGTCCATACTTGACAGCGTCCGTAATTGGCATCTTTACCAAGACCTTAGCTTCATCTTCGTACATGTAGTAGCCATTTGTTGGGTCGATGATACGATCAGCCAGAGCTTCTTTCAGGGTAAGCGTCCGCCCGCGCTCAGTTTCGTACATCAACGAATCTGGATCAAGAAGACCGGTATCGATGGCTTGTTGGATTGAAAGATGAAGTCCGGTTTTAGGGTCCGCTAAAGTACAGTGGGCCGGGTCAAAATCTGGCGATTCAAGTACAATATATGCGAAATTACGCCGTGCTGCACATTCATGTTGAGCACTGAGGCCCCCGTCACCGCTGTCCAGGAAACCTCGGTTGCAAGCGTCAGATATAGACATGACTGTGCCTGAAAGTTATTTTACTCTTAATATATAAAGCCAAACATTGCTGTAGTTTCAATGTTATAAGTAAAATATAATAATACTTTAGTATAGAATAAGCTCGTATTAAACGATAAATAATACCGTACACATGATAATAACAATGCTATACAATGACAATAAGACTATATGTTAATAACACCCGTTTAAGCATCAATCACTTGCGTATACGATAAATTTTACGAGTGCTAACACTTGGATCCACTCTTGGTCAATAAATTTTTGTAAAATTCTTTTATGCTTTTTTGTCAAATTTTGACGACCCAGCTATAAGGTATGACATAGACCGGGCTCGATACCCGCACATCCACCTAGATCCGCGAGTGCTGTCAATGCCTACACATGTCTTAACTCTTTTCAGATATGATTTAAAAGTTTTATTCAAACAATAAAATCTTACGCGGTTTCCAAGATTTTTTAAAAGGAGGACTCCATAGTATGTGAGCTTATATACTTTATTAAAAAAATTTTATGCATTTTGAATGCGGCTTTTTGGACTATAGAATTGTTTTGGGTGACTAAAATTATATAGTCAGCGTTCAGCTGAAATGACGCACCAGACCTAAGAGTCCCTTTAGCACCGGTGTGACCAGCATGTAAATATCTCCGATACTGAAGAAACGCAAATGCGACGCCTTAGATAGAAACAGCGCGTTCATAAGAGTCATTTTAACCAAAACAAATTATCACTATGACTATGTGTGATAACGAAGTTGCTCCTCTACGTATCCGCAGCATTTAACTTATAGTATCATCGTAAGGTGTCCATATGCATGAGACGTTATTTGTGACAAGTAGGCAGCTAGGCTAGGCTTTTCAAATGCTGTGATGCCGAAAGGCATCCCGTACGCGGTTAGTTAGCTACCCACTATTTGGATACCATTTTTGAATTATACAGCTAGATTTTTGTGCCACAAGGGACAGTCTACAGATCAGGATTATTGATGCTTGAAATTGATAGGGCATTAGAATATTAGTCAAACCAGCAGTGCATTAGGGAAGAGTATGACACTTCCCTGCACTCACATATAAACCTGTGTTTGATGACGCGGGCGCTTTCGCCCTGACCCCTCCCCTAGTTTTTTCGGGGACGAGATGCACAGACCCCCAGATTCTGGGGAGGAGGTAGCCCGGACCCCCCCCCCCCCAGTTTTTTCGGAGGGGGGGTTAGGTTGGACAACCTCAATTTCTGGGGGGGGTCGGGTTATAAACAGCTGCTGGTTCAACCGACATTGCTGTGCATCTCATTTTGATGGCCAAATTGCCGTACAAAATATAAACAAACTTGTATGTCACTGAAGCACCAATACATTATATAAGCACATAATAAATATTTCTGGCAAGTGACACTTGATTATACCAAGAGTGCATTAGGGAAAAGTATGACGCTTCCATGCACTCACATGTAAACCCGTGTTTGAATACGCGGGTGTTTTCGGCCTGACCCCCCCCAGTTTTTGGGGTGGTCGAGATTCAGACCCCCAGTTTCTGGGGGGGGTAGGTCGGACCCCCAAACTGCTGGGGGGTCGGTTGAACCAGTAGCTGCATATAAAAATCGACCCCACAGCAATTGGGGGATCCAACCTACCCCCAGAAACTCCGGAGGGGCCGACCTACCTCCCCGCCAGCAACTGGTTTGGTCCCACGTACTCCCCCCCGAAATTGGGGAGGTCCGACCTACTCCCTCCAGAAACTGGGGGAAAGGGTCTGTGCATCTCAACCCCCCCAAAAAAAACTGGGGGTCAGGCCGAAAACGCCCGCGTCATCAAACACGGGTTTACATGTGAGTGCAGGAAAGTGTCATACTCTTCCCAAATGCACTCATGGTCAAACCAGCCGATGTCTTTCTTATACATAATTAGTAAATCGTTTTTCTGTTCTGTCTGTTTTTTGTAAAATCCTAGCACTCGTTCAAATTTAGCGGCCAAAGTGAAAAAAATTGTATAGTTTCGGGGCAAACCGGGTTATTTTCATGCGATATCAAATCGCCGGTCACCAAGAAGAAAATTTTCAAATAACTCTTGGGTGCTCACTCAAACTTCTGTGGTAGCTAAGGTAAGATGTCGTCACTGAGATTGTGAAATGAATATTGGAAATGTACCAGTAGAACTATTATTATACGACCAGCCATTTTTGTAAAATCTTAGTCTATAAAATTAAATAAAGCAGATTCATATCATGCGGATTTAAATTATGATTTCATGTGGAGATTCCAATAGAACCAGTTCCTGTAAACTAATATATTTGGTTCATTTTGGCGCAATATTAGCTTCGCAGCGCACAGATACTATGACCAAAGTCAAGCTGATGGTCGTAAACTATATATAGGTTGCGTGGAACTCGATATACTAAGCTTTACCTTAACCAAAGGTTCTTACATGGGCCTGATAGTAAGCATAGAGCTACTGCTTAACTAAGCCTAAAGCAGTGGGGCTCTCCCAGAACTTCTCAGATTAAGCTGTTTTAAGGATATTACGACACACCCATCAGCTTAACATGTCCCGAAACTAAAATCTGAACGAACCAACATATTTCTCACAAGCTATGTTTGTAACCTCTATATATACTAAGCGTCTAAATCGTGGAATTCCCAACAACCGTAAAAATAATTAAACGTTATTAATAACTGAAAAAGGAGAAACAAAAAAGAAAATCAAAAAGCAAAATCGGAAGCAGAATCTCCAGTTAGTTAATAAGCTGCTATTAGACTAGTCATCACAAGTTTATAACGCAGAAACGAGCAAAAATTCATTTGGACTGTCGGCGTCGCAAATTTCAACCTGGACATAACCAAAAGTAGTAAAAGGCACAATTAGGTCACTATGCCTTTGCGGCAATGTAGCATAATGGGTTATGCTTGTTTTCTATAAAACTGTGCATTTAATACAAAAGTTGCATATTTTTCTCGAATTTAGTGCACTAAATAAAGGCTAGGTGGGAATACCTGGCCTAAGCCAGTCTTGCACCAAGGTATTTATGTAAAGCCTTATTCAACGTCCAAGACTATGGCGGCTCTCATACAGATCCCAACGTATTAAGCTATTCCTTTTTAATAATATATTGGTACGCCCCTCAGGCTAGCATGTGCGGACACTAAAATCAAAACCAACATATTTGTTGTAAGTTACGTTTGTAACTAGTGATAAAGCAACGGTTTATATCAAAACATATCACCCAATTTCAAATCGGATGGATCAGGAATTTCGCAAGTTATACGCAACCAGACAAGTTACTATCTATTTTTACAAATATATTTTTGTCCAAATCAATGTATAAGTTCTAATGCATGTCAAACGGGATACGAAGTGTCGGCAACGTACAATACTCAATTTTATTTGATCATTTCATAAAATTACTAGGCTAAACTAAACCAAAACTCGATAGAAATAAAAATTCTGTCTAGTTGGGCGATATTGTTCTAAAGCTGCTACAATTGTGGTTACCTCAGTTTAAACCAACAAACACACCTGTCTCTGGGTCAGTGAACTCGTTTGCTCTGATATCGAGCAAATCGCGGCTTAACGCTTCGGCAAACGTCATTCGATCCACTTTCCGCAATTTAAGACATATGTCTTTCGGAAATTGTCCACTTTCGGCTGCATGATCTAAAAGCCAAAAATACAAAAGTTTCATT
This sequence comes from Trileptium ribeirensis, assembly GCA_030248225.1. Lineage (NCBI taxonomy): Eukaryota > Metazoa > Nematoda > Enoplea > Enoplida > Thoracostomopsidae > Trileptium > Trileptium ribeirensis. Next base: position 85,413 of record JASANE010026551.1, read on the forward strand.
TCGAAACCAAATGCAACTAAAGGTTCTGTTCTGAAGTATTTACTGGAGGTAGCTATACGAAGGGTCCGTAATGAAACTTTCAAAAAGAGTGTGGCACTCATGACACATTACGTTAGATTCATATTTTCGTTATTAGCGAGACATTGCGCGAACGAGGACGAGTTTTCCATTTTTTGCTGCCCCCCCCCAGCATTCGTCCTGTTACCCCAAGTCTTATTCCACTTCTGGGCAGTAAGAACTAGTTTTTACTGCTGGAAATTTGGAAAAAAATTGGGGAAAAACAAAATGTGGACGTGCAGGACAAAAGTTAAGGGACGGAACGAAAGTAGGACAAGAGGTACAAGACCAAAGTTGGAACCTGCTCCCCGCCTAAAAGATGGAACAACGACGCAAAATCAAGACCGTCACCCCAATATAAGGTAGTGTGATATGAGAATCTACTCTTCCCCATAGCTCTTGGATACATAAAAAGTTGATTCTGACTTATTTTGAAAAGAATGATACTACTCGCCATCATCTTACATAACGTCGGATTGATCCAAACTATTGCTTCGGATGGCTTCCTTTGTTTTTAAACGGTTACGGTATACCAGCATCACAAGCCTCTGGTTGTGATTTTAAAAAATTGGATCCAGAACCATGGAACGGCGGGTCGCTACCTGAAAACTACGGCAATCAAGATGACCCGCAGCAATGGGTGACTCGCCGCTACGATAAACCTCCATAACAGATTGTGTTTGACGATTATATTTACTTGTCTGGAAAGTCATAATTTCGCTTAGACACAGATGTACGTGCACGTACTTCGTACATAATATCAAGAGTAGACGCTCCGCGGACAATAACATGGGAAGTCTGAAGAATTACATATTCTTCAGCAGAGTCGTCTATCATCGACTACTGATACTACCAATAGGCGACAGGACGAGGATTGCAATCATTAGCATGAAATATACTATTTCAAGAACGTTTTTTCGTTCAAAATATGCGATTTAATGCACACGCGCCAAAAAATCATATCCGGAACCAGTGCCAATTAAATCGAAAAGTGGTAATTTAAAGCCGTTAGAAATTCTAACTTATCATAGATGGTTTAATCCTGAGCTTGAATATTTCTTTAATCTGAGTGACACGGATAGAGACATAACTGTCTCTCAATTCCCAATGTATTGAGAAAAAGTGATAAATAGTACCCGTAATTACCCGTTTTAAAACAGAAGAGTGAGGGCAAAAAATTTCCCATAAATTTTGTGGGTGTTACAGGAACCCACTAATGTGAAAATTCGTGTGTGTTGCTAAATTCGATGGACCCAAGTAATTTTCGTGTTGTTGATCGTAATACGCAGGTAAATACGCTGTGATTGGAAATTTTTTTTGCTGCTATTCATTGCAGACGCCCAGTGTTTTTACAAGTGCAACAAAGTCCCATTAATTTTATTATTGGAACCAAATTTTGAATCCCTCTCCTCTTCAGTTTAAAGTGGACGATCTATAACAAACGGCAGTACCAGGCAGTACAAATCCAACTTTGCAAGTGCAACAAACATGTGTGTCGAAGTACATGTTTTTCACCTAAACATTTTAGCCAATTTTCTTAAATGTATTGACATTCCAAAAATAGTACCAAAGATGCTTAACTGACACTAGAAATTTAAACAGACGATACATACAGTCGTCAGTATCGTTCTATAAACGCACCTGCCTATATATATTTTATATATTTTAGGCATCGGTGCAAAACCATACATTTGGGAGGGTCCAGGGTTGAGTTTTGTCAGACAATTGATACTGCTAAAGGATCTGATGACAAATATACACAACTCTCAGAGAAGCAAAAAACTTTATATTTTATATATTTTAGGCACCGGTGCAAAACCATACATTTTGGAGGGTCCAGGGTTGAGTTTTGTCAGACAATAAATACTGTTAAAGGATCTGATGACAAATATACACAACTCTCAGAGAAGCAAAAAAACTTTATATATTTTAGGCATCGGTGCAAAACCATACATTTGGGAGGGTCCAGGGTTGAGTTTTGTCAGACAATAAATACTGTTAAAGGATCTGATGACAAATATACACACCTCTCAGATAAGCCAAAAAACATTATATTTTATATATTTTAGGCATCGGTGCAAAACCATACATTTGGGAGGGTCCAGGGTTGAGTTTTGTCAGACAATAAATACTGTTAAAGGATCTGATGACAAATATACACAACTCTCAGAGAAGCAAAAAAACTTTATATTTTATATATTTTAGGCATCGGTGCAAAACCATACATTTGGGAAGGTCCAGGGTTGAGTTTTGTCAGACAATAAATATTGTTAAAGGATCTGATGACAAATATACACAACTCTCAGAGAAGCAAAAAAAACTTTATATTTTATATATTTTAGGCATCGGTGCAAAACCATACATTTGGGAAGGTCCAGGGTTGAGTTTTGTCAGACAATAAATATTGTTAAAGGATCTGATGACAAATATACACAACTCAGAAGCAAAAAACTTTATATTTTATATATTTTAGGCATCGGTGCAAAACCATACATTTGGGAGGGTCCAGGGTTGAGTTTTGTCAGACAATAAATACTGTTAAAGGATCTGATGACAAATATACACAACTCTCAGAGAAGCAAAAAAACTTTATATTTTATATATTTTAGGCATCGGTGCAAAACCATACATTTGGGAGGGTCCAGGGTTGAGTTTTGTCAGACAATAAATACTGTTAAAGGATCTGATGACAAATATACACAACTCTCAGAGAAGCAAAAAACTTCAAATATACGCGAAATATATATCGAATATGTATGTTGTATATATCTATGTTGAACTTATGTAAACTCGGAATAGATAGAAGTACTACACAACATGGGTTAATAACACAGAGTTGATTAAAATGTACTGATTGGTTCAATATTAAAATGTACCGGTAGCTCCCAAAACTAATTTATTTAGTGAGGGGGGCGGGTACTGACACCTCCCAGCAAAGTTACGCCAGTGATTCAAGGAATATTGTACCAATTAAAATGAGTTGTATTAACATACAATAAGCTCAGAAAATGTAACATAAACTGAACTGCTATGACACATGTATACTGTTAGAAATGGACACTTTTGATTTGATCTTATATTAATAGTGAATGCTATTTAACATTTTAAATAGTTTTGCATTTTCACAAAGTAAAACAAATCCTATTAAGTAATGATTGGAAATATATCATTCCGGTTGTGAACGTACTTTGGAAAAATTCCCGTCACTTTAACATCTTTAAACTACAAATCGTGATATAGAATTTATAGGTAAGGTAGCAAAACAATCTCCGGGAGATAGACATAACCCATAGGTGTCGCCTTAGGGGTGTGGGTAGATGGTCGGTCGGGGTAGGCCAGGAGGTAAATTTTTAGTATCATTAGGAACTAAAGATTTTGTTTAATTTTTTCCTAATACCCCCATTTTGCCAGTTGTACCACATTTTTTGTCAATTTTCACCCTATTTTAGCCAATTCTAGCTGAAACCTTAAGCGCGCCGAACCATCCGCTAAATACGGCGGGGCGGGAGGTAGGAGAATTCAGGACGACAGATTTGGCTTGGGCGGTTCGACCCTTTGTCGGGGGTGCGGCTGGCCTTCTTACGACCACTATCGACAGCTGTGCAGTAAACATATATATCTTGAACTATCAATACCCTTTCCATACCACGACAGCCTAGCGTGTAATCCTAAAAAATCCTGCGCTACAGTCTATAACATAAACAGTTGTAGCCAAAACGCAGTTACTATACTGTCGAATTTGTCATACGCTGTAATACATAGTACAACCGCAAGCAAGGATTATGGACAGCAGATATGGTAACTTTGTCCGTAGGTAATGAAGCATAGCCATAACGAAGTTTCAACAATCATTACCCTTGTTGTCTTTTGGTATACAGTTGTCCGGCAAAATATCCTTGTTGTGATAATATTATTGCAAGCAAAGATAGTGAGTAGCAGATATAATAAGTTTGTCCGTAGGTAATGAAGCACAGCCATAACGAAATTTCCACAATCATTACCCTTGTTGTCTTTTGGTATACAGTTGTCCGGCAAAACATCCTTGTTGTGATAATATTATTGCAAGCAAAGATAGTGAGCAGCAGATATAATAAGTTTGTCCATATTTAATGAAGATCTGTCTCAAGAAACTTTGATTAAGCATTAACCTTTTTGTTTGGTAGTGGCCTGTTGCCTGGCAAAACACTGCTGGCGTGGTAATTTTAATGCAGGCAAGGACAGTGAGCAGCAGATATGGTAAGTTTGTCTGTAGGCAATAAGTGAAGAGCAGTAATAACTAAGACTTAACTAATCATTACTCTAGATATCAGGTTGGTGTACTGTTGCTTGGGAAAACACCGTTATTGTGCTAAGTTTAATGCAAGCAAAGACAGTGAGAAGCAGATATGGTATGTTTCTCCGTAGGTAATAAAGGACAGTCAGAACGAACCTCAGTTAATCATTTCCCTTATTGCCAGGTAGTGTCCTGCTGCCTGGCAAAATACCGTTATTATAGGTTATTTTAATGCAAGCAAAGATAGTGAGCAGCAGGTTTTCCGTAGGTAATGGAGGACTGTCAAAGCGCACGTTGACTAACCCTTACCCTTATTACCTGGTGGTATCCTGCTGCCTTCCAAACCTATCGTTATTGTGTTTGTATGTTTGTCAGATGACGAGCAGCGTAATTGGTGGCTATCTAATTCCGTTTTTTGTTTATATACAATTTCATCAACAATATCTTCCAGAACTCCTGTGGCTACATCCATCGAAATCCCTTGAGAACGGCTATCTGGATAAATGAAATGAATCTAGGTTAGCCAGAGCACCCCTTGTCAAAATAGCCATGTTTGTAGAATATAGTGGTAGAGAACAAATATATATATCGTTTTAGCAAGACTAAACGACCTTACAAACAACCTTGCAAATCATTATCTAACTAAGACAATTTTCTCAAACAATGATATTTCGCAAATATGTCAAATGCGTTTGTGCAAAATGTTCTAAGCGGCTTGGTCGGCGAATTCTCAACTACCGTGAAAATTGATCTTCCACGATAGTGGTATAAAAAAGCAAAAACAAAAAAAATTACCAATCTTAACTTCTAGCCATGTAATAAATTTATCAATTTATTAACTACGTACTGCAAAATATAATTCAGAAACGAATAGAAATCTATTTGGATCGTCAACATTACAGCCTTCAGCTTGGACATAGCCAGAGGTAGAAAAAGACACAACCAGGAGCTATATTTTTGCGGCAAAATAATACAGTGTAATATTATCTTTCTTTTGTATAAACCTGTGAATTTGCTACAAAAAATGCGCATTTTTCATGAATTTGGTGCACTAAAAGCGCAGTGGCAGTTGTGAAATATTAAATATTGTAATTGGGTGTTATTTTGACTAACATCTTGTTCGATGCAATTAAAATCGAATTTCGAGTTAACGTGAGTACAATATTATTGATTTCACCCAAAAAACGCACAAGTTCAGTTTCCCCAAACTCATTATGTTTTTTTCTGTACTAACAAAATAATATTTTAGTTTAAAATGCTGAGCGAAAGCCGAAACACTACCCGATTGCACATTTAAAGGCGTGTTCACACGCTGAAACTTTTTGCTCAAATTTTGATCAAAATTTGAGTTCAAATTTTGATCAAAGTTTGAAAGCATCGTTTTTGCATTTTTGGTGAGTTTGAATGTGTCAACACTGTTCAAAATTTTCAAGGATACGTATTCCTGTAGCCAATCACCGATAAGATTCATTACTTGAAAAAGTTTGAGCTCAAAATTTGTTCTCAAATTTTGAAATATCGCATTTTTTCGGTAAAAATTACCGTCAAATTTTGCGCAAATTTTGAGCTCAAATTTTGATCATCGACGACATTCATTACTTGAAAAAGTTTGAGCTCAAATTTTGTTCGCAAATTTTGAAATATCGCAATTTTTCGTTAAAAATTACCTTCAAATTTTCATCAATATTTGATCAAATTTTGAGCTCAAAATTTGAGCAAAAAGTTTGAGCGTGTGAACACGCCTTTAAAGACATACACATGAGATACGAGATACTTTTTAATGCATATAATTGCAAATGCATTACGTCAAACCCTGTTAATGTTACAGATTTACCTACAACTTGCCACATATATCAAATTACCAGGGGTATACCCTGGTAGTATCAAATAGTACTGCAACAGAAACGGTTTGCCCCCTTGCTGTTCATTAGTTGGATAACAGACATATCCGGGATACTGTTTTATGCCGTATGCGTAAAGCTAAATTTTTTTAATTTTGATAGATTTTACATTAAATAAAATATACTATGCATTGCTAAAAACTTACCGAGCGATTCAATTTGATCCGGACCAAGACGAACAGTTTTACCGCTAAGATCTACCAAGCCCTGACGTACGGCTTCAAGTAACGAAACGTGACGCCGCGAAACCCAATCGTTTATCGTTGGGCGTGTGAGCGCTTCTAAGGTTCCAGAATCGATTAAGCCTAAAATATATTTATCAACTAGTAATAAGTTATGAAAAAACATTCCCTAAACAAGATTGTTGACAAAGAAACCCCTTGTTGCTTCGTTTAATAAATGATGTAGATTTTAAAAACTTAGAAACTGTAATAAAATTTCCGAAAATACGTCTTGAATAGCTTGGTATTTATGACTAAAATGGTTTTCTGTTCAATCGTAACATTGTTATTTGTTATCATTGCTCACTGGAATATCGATAGCAGTTACCAAAACAAAGAAGGCAATTCTACTTTGGATAAAAACTCGTTAAGATATGTTGATAGATTATGTTATCACATGTTTTTGTTTCCGATAGGTTTAAGTGACCAGAACACATTGCATAAACAGATATATTACATCAGATTGCCCCACTAACGTTGACGAAAATTACGGGTGTACTATGGGGTTCAATGACATTTTATCATTTCATACATTCATAGTTGTCTAGCAGCAAAATAGTTCGCTAACTGCTCTGTCAATAAACAACTTCAGTAAAATATGCGCATCAGAGATGGAACCGGGTCACCCTTTTGTGACCTACTGACGTGGTCATGGTAGCGACCCGGTGACTCCGTTACGGCAGTAACCTTGGGACAAGGGTATGTTCCACAGCTCTGGTGTGTCATGTGCGAATTTGTAAAAAAACGGTCTTGGAAAATAGTTGAAGCAACTTCGAAGGACTACCATATGAAACAGATAAAAATGAAGCATATGCTCCTGTTCAGGGTTTTTAATGTTGTTTTTGGGATGCACGAAGTGACGTGCCCAACAGTGCAACCCCAACACCAATGTACCAATCTTCCACCCTTCCAGGCGCCTTGTTATTGCGAATTTAAGCAAATTGTTTTTGCATAGCGTGGTTCACGTACACATGAGTTGCCAATGTGTCTCTGGGAAAAGGGATGAGCAGATAAAACACAATGCGAAAAACGTTGTTTGGTTATGCTGAATACAGTGCAGTGTTCTTTTGGGTTTTGAATCAACCTGGGTCAGTAACGAGTGGCACAGCCGTGACCCGGTGACCAGTTCACAGCTGTGAACCGAAATGACCCGGTGACCAGTTCACAGCTGTGAACCGAAATGACCCGGTGACACGGTCACATCTATCATGCATGCATATTTATTTATGTGTGTAAAAAAGTGCGAATCTTTGGTGCTAGTTGCTCAATTTCAGATTGGAACATTTTTAACGCTTTCGATCAGTTGACAAAAATCAAAAAATTAGTGAAATAGAAAGGGGTTCTGTACCCATGGCTACGCCCTTGTAGTCACCTACTTCAGTAGTTTTAAGAAAATTTGGCCACACAGAGAAAAACCTTGGTCATAAGAATAACACGTTTTTTTGCAGACTCATTTTTATTTTTTATGAAGATTCTGATTTGAATAAATTTGATTTTGAAGATTCATTTTGGATCACTATGCAGTTGGCCTTTCCAAAAACCGAATTTTCGCCCATTCTATCTATAAATAATAATCTTAACGTTATTGAAATTAGCGATGTTGTTTGGGTTGTGATGAATTGTAACAGCAAATGATGTGTGAAGTATGAATACACTATAAAGAATGCTAAGTTAGCCTTTGTGAGCCACAGGTTGCCTACGTGCGAAACTTTGTGAGCCAGAAGGTACCCGCGAATATTGGAGGCTTGAACACCGCTACCACTTCTATACCCACGGGCTCAGGAATATTTTTCAAGCCCGCGAAGGCCGGAAATTGCAAACATATATCGGGGGCTTTGGAAGATTAACTTTAAACTACTTTCTACATTTAGCTTTGTAATAGTGTAAAACAGCTTTTTAGATGACGAACACTAAAGTCAGCGAATTTTCCACTGTTTTGAACACTGCTCAGTAAAAACAGAAATATAGTTATTTTCATGACAGCGGCCATTGAGTAATGAAGGGACTCACGATCTGGCCATAAAAGGAAATCATCTAGTGTATAATGGCGACAGTAGGTGCAAAAACCTCCAAGGTTTTAGGATATAGCTTATTAAATGGAACCACTATGTCATTTTATGCCGTTAACCAGATAAAGCTACCTAGTAATTTCGTCAATAGCGACTGCTAAACATGTAGGATTATGAACCTCCGAGCCGGACCGAGCACGGGCTCAAATCGTGAGCCCACGGGTAGGGGGCACCCGTACCGGCGCACAGTTCTGAACTATCGCCTTCAAACTAAGCATACTGAGCCAATGGAACATGGCAAACAACATGTCGGAAGCAATTTTTAAATCATTTATAAAGAAATAATAAAATACACTTCCTGAAATCGCTAAAATTGGCATTGTCAGATCTTAAAATCACAATTTTCACGATCTATGAAAACTATACGGTCATCAAAGTAACTATTCCCACCGAAGCAATCAAATTTGCATCTGTCGTGATTGAAATGGACACATAAAAACCACATGTGACTGACTAACTCTCTAACTAGTCTAACATGGATCAATATGGGCGATTTGAGTGAAGCCTTACTAGTTTAACGAAATCTTTACAGCCTGTTAAATAGCTGTGAACTGTTGGCCACATCAAACTGTTAATGTTTGAGAGACAGTTCTGACCATACAGGCAATCAGTACATCACTATTATAGTATCCGGTACGCTTTCATTCTGATTTATCAGTGAGATCAGCTATCAGTCGTCGTAATACCGTGTATAAGAACTCTGTTTTATCATCGCGCATTAATATTGGATATACAAGCAGACTATTATAGTATCCGGTCCACTTTCATTCGGATTTATCACTGAGATCAGCTATCAGCCCTCGTAATACCGTGTATAAGAACTCTGCCCTCGTAATACCGTGTATAAGAACTCTGTTTTTATCATCGCGCATTAACATTGAATATACAAGCAGACTATTATAGTATCCGGTCCACTTTCATTCGGATTTATCACTGAGATCAGCTATCAGCCCTCGTAATACCGTGTATAAGAACTCTGCCCTCGTAATACCGTGTATAAGAACTCTGTTTTTATCATCGCGCATTAATATTGAATATACAAGCAGACTATTATAGTATCCTGTCCACTTTCATTCAGATTTATCACTGAGATCAGCTATCAGCCCTCGTAATACCGTGTATAAGAACTCTGTTTTTATCATCGCGCATTAACATTGAATATACAAGCAGACTATTATAGTATCCGGTCCACTTTCATTCGGATTTATCACTGAGATCAGCTATCAGCCCTCGTAATACCGTGTATAAGAACTCTGCCCTCGTAATACCGTGTATAAGAACTCTGTTTTTATCATCGCGCATTAATATTGAATATACAAGCAGACTATTATAGTATCCTGTCCACTTTCATTCAGATTTATCACTGAGATCAGCTATCAGCCCTCGTAATACCGTGTATAAGAACTCTGTTTTTATCATCGCGCATTAATATTGAATATATAAGCAGACGTGTGATGCTTGCAACTACACACAACAGTCATCCCCAATAGCGACCTTACTACGGATGTTTTCGAATACTCAGTAACATAAGCAGATCAAGGTGTTGACAGCCAAGAAACCTACCCCTCACCGTAGCGCGACCACATCATATACTACGTACTTATATAATGTATTCCAATTTACGCACTCATGTATGACAATATCAACATTAATAAATTTGGCAGAAAAAATGTAGTATAACATTTGTATATAATTTGTACGGATTATAACACAGAATATGTACGATTATATAATTATCGTTTATTTGAAATTGAAAAAGAAATACAAAAACCAAAAACCATAATGAAAATAATGTCTAGCCATGTAATAAATTGAGATTGTACTATAATTTCGCAAAAATATAATTCATAAATGAGTAGAAATTCGTTTAGGCTGCCGGCGCCGCAAACTTCAGCTTGAACATAGCTAAAAGTAATAAAAGGCACAACTATATGACTACGTCTTTACAGCAACTTTGCATGATGGATTATCCTTCTTGTCTGTAAAGCTGTGAATTTGATATTTTTCTCCAACGAAGTCCACTAAAACGCTCAACGGTAGCTGGGAATATGTACAATGCACTTACTACAAGTAATAGTTGTAGCAGAGCTATCATGCGTTAAGTGATTTGTACGCACGGTTGTGACGAGTTCAGACGAGTGCGTCAGCACGAGTTTGAACAAATTAAACAACACAACCGTGCGTACAAATCTCTTGACGCACACCCGGCTGTGCTATAACTGACTTGTAATACAGCCTATTTAGCTAAACGTGCGTTAAGTCATTTTGATGCACGGCTTTAACTATATAAGCTGTGTTACAAATATATATGTAAAGATTCAGACTTTAAGAGCTCTATACTATACAGTGCTAAAATTCATTCAACACAAATTGTACTTTTCAGCCAGTCAATTTGAAAATTTATACAAAAATAAAACTTCTTTATCAAGCTGCTTGCAAAATGATTTTGATATTAGCACGTTACAAATGTATGAACTGTCAAACTTGAAATGTGTATGTAAACCAGGAGACAAAAATGATGCATGACACCTTGTATATAAGTATGATATATTCTACTTATTTTTAAGAAAGAATGTAAAAAAAAGATTAGCACACCTGGTTGACGCTGAAGCTTTGATTCTGGTACGAAAATCACATGGATTCGAAATCTAAGACTTACCTTTCGTTTTAGCTTCATCAAGCGAATGAACTTGTTCTGTAATAGGATTTCGATACGTTTCAGAATTTATATCAAGTAAACCGTCTCGTAGTGCGGCTGTAATCGAAACAGCATATCCTTTACGAGGATCGTAAATACCGTCACTCATCAACGAAGCATATGATGGCTGCAGCAGATCGTACCACGACGTCCCAGACATGACCGCGCCATTGTCGGGGTTCACTATTCGTCGATTAATTGCATCTGCAAGTGAAATCAGTCCATTGTTGTCATATGCATTGCTATCCGGATCCGCAATTCCTCGTACTAATACTGACGCGAGTGTAAGATCAAGCAGACCAATATTCGCAGCAGCTGAAAGTGTAAATCGTTCCTTAGTAGCTGGATGGACATATTCAAGACGCACCAAATCAACCAATCCTCTGGAAATCGCTTCGTCGAACGAAACCCGTTGACCCTCAGGAGCTTGTGCTGCAGGTCGAGATGGATCTACAACTCCTCCCACTAGAGCTTGACGTAAGTCCGATCGAAATACGCCAAGTGAAGATGTGGTGCGTCGACCTTTGGCTTCAGAATGGCTAAGACCCTGGGCCTGGGCTTCGGCTAAACTCATTATACGTCCTGTACGGGTATCTAAAACGCGGTCAATTCCAACAAGCTGTGCGTAGGGCGCTAGTTCGATTGAGCTTACTTGAGATGATGATTTTACAGTTTGACGTGTACAAGATGACGAATAGGGTTCGGCTAGTTGAGCGTGCATCTTTTTGATCATGGTGGTTTCATGAGGCGATTCCGACATACCGCGGTTGGGCAAAAGTTCATGGCGTTCATGATGTATTAGCTGACTCTGTGGGCTTCTGTGATCATGGCTAGTTGGCGACTTAGTATGATGGCTATGTTCGATAGTTCTTTGAGTCACACTCTGAGTTTGAGCGGATTGGAATGGACGATATTCTGTAGCTGTTGGTTTTGGCACTGTTTCGGATTTGTCTAATAAGTCAGTCGTTCCGGTTGACTCAATTTTACGTTGGTGGTGATAATTAATCTTTCCTGGATAATCGACTGCTTTCGGCGATACTTTGGGCTCAAAATTATGTTCATGAATAGGAACATCTCGAATGGATATGAGCTCCGAACGCCAGGCTTCTGTCAGCGGAAGATTTCGATTGTTCCTTCGGTCGATCAGCGTTCCATTAACCGGATCAATTACGCCAGCTTCGATTGCGTCCAGTAATGTCATAGGTTTTCGAATTAGGGGGTCAGTGACAACTGCTGTATATGGGTTAAAATAGCCCTTTAAAATGGCATCAGCTAAGGTATACACGGCATAAGTTCCAGGGTGAACAAACGTAGTACCACCACCCCCATCTGAATCTTCAATACAGGTTACAGGGTCGATCAACAGTTCTTTAAGTGACCGGTCCACAAAAACAGTGGGCCCACGAGCTGTACGTCCGTCTTTAGTCGAGCTTACGGTCCGCCTTGACTGCTTTACCACAGTACTCGCTGGAAGATCTGAACCAGACGCGCGGCCAATGCGTCCGATTGTCGGCGGTCCTCCCGGACCTGCTATTCGAATAAGACCTTCAGCCGCTGCCTCATGACGCGTACCACCACGAGTATTCCCAGAAACGAATGCCATGCGCTCCTGCAACAAGCACCAGCTACATACA
>JASANE010026553.1:0-41771 GCA_030248225.1 Trileptium ribeirensis
GGCCCAATGTTTGACATAAAATAGTTGCAATCTGTAATTTATACGCAAATTTTGTTTACAAAAATACGAAACTGTTTAAAAACCGTTTTAAATATGCTTATTAAGGAAAGCCCGAAAGTTGTGAGAAAATTTAATCTCTCTAGTAAAATAGTGCCTTTGTCAAAAACGGCACTTGGGCCGATATATGTAACTTTGTAAAATTCGGTGATGACTTGTAATATCCATTATTGTTTTAGCACAAACAGCTCGCGCAATCGCTTCATCAGCTGAAAAGGAGCGCTAGCCGGACTGATTTGTCAAGTATTAGGTTACAATCACGTAAGTGTTCATTCCGATATTAATATGTTACGATAGTGTTACATTTAAACTCCAAATTTGTGAAAATGCAGGTTATTCACATTGGTAGCATGTTCGGACATGTAAATATTTATTTGCAAAACTAATTGTTTGGGAGCCTCAACTACTTGTAAATTTGCCACGGCGACATATACATAACATCGATCAACCGCACATTATTTAAATTTTGTTAAAATAATATTTTTAATCGTCCTTTGCTTATGGTATATTATGTCACTGGGCGTTTGCCAATAATTTTGTGTTGTTTCTGATAATATTTGGCGGAGACTAAACAAATTATGTACGTCGAACTCTTTTCGTTTATTATAAACTAACATGAAGTTTTAAGGTGTAATAGCGTTTTCATGGTATTGTTACTTATGTTGATCAGGACATTATTTTGTGTTTTTGGCAAATAGTATAGATACACGTTAATATCCAGATTTTGACTGAAACTTTAAGTTGCACGAACAGGTTCGTAAAACCGATGGGACATCATATCTTCGGCGAAAACTGTATTACCACTCACAGGAAACTTAAACGGTGTTGGTTTCTAATTTGCAGTTTGTACTTCCGCTTCGGTGTACTATTGTCTCATCTACTATATAATTTCGTAGCCGAAGATGGACGTATAACTTGCTCAAATTTTTGAAATTTGGTTATTCAGCGGAGCGAGCCGTTTTTGTTTTCGTCAGAGGGGAAAAATCGGCCTTGTCTGTCCGTCCGTCCGTCGAACTCCTCAATAACTACTTGGCCGACTTAATTTTTTTGTTTGAAAGGCCTAATATCCGACAGGTGCAAGACATATAGTTTTTGTCAAAATTTGCTTTAGCTAAGTAATAACTAACTAATTACTTAAGCGTGTTAGCCTTCTTTAGCATTTTCAAACAATATATATTTGCTTATTTTTCAATGAATAATTAGCGTAAAGCTATTATTTTGGTCCTTTTACTACATATCACCGTGTTGATTATGAGTCTGGTATTTATTACTATTCGAAGAAGGTAAAAACATGATAATTAGTTAGCTAATTAGCTACATAATTAATTATTAATTAGCTATTTTTTGAAAATTTTCAAAGTGTTCAGAAGTTTCAGAAATGAAAAATAAATTGCACATGGGAGGTTTCTATGTCGTTGATGGCGAATATGATATTCCTGAAGCTCTAAGGCTTGGCCGTATATGTAAATTAGATTTAGTTAATTTATTAGCTAATTTGTTAATTTTATGCTAATTATAAAATCACCTCAAATTTGCTAATTTTTGCGCTCGTGGGTTTTCGATGTCGCTGATCATGAACATGTGGCTTTTAAAGCTCTATGATTTTACCATGGTGCTAATTAGTAAATTTTAGCTATTTAGCTTATTGTATGATGAATTTGACATCAATTGTCTAAAACGTGATACTTATTATAAATTAAATATTTATTTAAAATACATGTATACACATAAAAGATACGAAATCCTTTGCCTATTTTGCTCCGCTCACAGTTTGTAATTTATTACGTTTACTATGTAGTTGTAAGATTTATCTTTATAATAGTATTACCTACTGTCGTAATTGTATGAACAATGGTCGAATACTTGTTTTATATTTTCTACTTATATTTTATTGTGGCTTCTCGGACGAGCCCATGAACCCCGGTTTCATTTATTTTCGGATAAAACATTATATATATCGTGACGTACTCTAAAACAAAACTTTAGCAGACTATTTCTAGTCATTGTTATCAGTATATAGTTTCACGTGATGCTAGGTTTTATGGATTGTACTTTGACCAATGAGTCGAATAGCTCCTTGCATTACCGGTTCAGATAACCTGCTCCTTAGAAACCGTAATTTAGGCTATTTCAAAAATTGTTCAATAGATTTCGCTTTTTCTCCTTTTCTTTCTAGCATTAGCTTATGATTGGTATATTCTGATCGTGTTCACTTTGATATCAGAGCCGAGGCATCGTCCTAAGCCATCGTGGAGGGAGAAAGTCATATTTTATTTTCTTAGGTTCCGGAGACTTAGGCCAAAACTGGTCAAATTTGGCTCATTTTCGGTAAAACGTTTGGACTTAAAATATTTCATATTTTCTCGACGACTGCTAGTGAGAATATTTTGTAAAAATTGAGACTAGATACATTTTGAAAATGGTATCCTGCGCATAATATACATTTCCTTAGAAACACTAAATCCCACATGTCTATCTAGGTGTATATATTGTTATTAATGATTTTGGCCGGACGTTGGGTCATCGTCAGCGGTGAGTTGGTCCTGTAATGGTGTTTTACCATCAAAATAAGTTTGTAATAAGTAGTTTTGGCAACTATTAACTGCCTAATGGAATCTCTGAAGCTTGCAAGGCGCGCCAGCATACCTGCTAGAACAACATATTTTCAATATAGAAAATGTTTATTTCCGGTTTTTTGTTTTTAATCATTAGACAACTTGGGCACTATGTTGAATCTGTGAGCACTACTTTGAGTAGCTGCCAGTATTATTAAAATGAAAATGGGAGGATCGAGGTAGCGTTTTGTTTTAGTCGTTGGTCGTAGTTAATAATGTTGGATTTGGAATTGGCTACCCTCATGTACGATTGCTATCTAGAAATGAAATTTATTTACCATTTTTGTGGAGAATCTTGATTTCGCAACAGTTGTACATAATCATAAAATAGTACTCACTCATTATTGGGTACATCAAATATTGGTCTTGTTGTTGTAGCGACTGAATGGAAATTGAAAGCCCAGCGAACAGGTTTTAATTGTGTATATATTTTTACCAGTTTAATGAATAGAAACAGATTGAACATTACTGATCAAATTACTTTAAACATTGGACCGTATGGAAGTTTAGTGTTTGGTTTTCGATGTTTCATTGTATGAACCAAGAAATGACGCGAGCGAAAATTGTAAAAAAATCTACTTTCCGCATGGGTTCTGTACTTTATTTTTGTTTTCCATATTAGTGCTTTAAATGACAGGGGTCATTATTTCATATGACTGAAAAACCACTTTATCATGAAACTAAATGTAGTTTTCGAGGATTAGATAAACTTGGGATCTATTTTTCCGGGATTTAAACTTGGGATTGCCTTCTAGTCATTTTATCAACACATTCTTCACTAGTCGGTAGTGGAACTACATTTGTGAGCGGAGCTTGGGCTGTGGCATTACGAATGTACTCAATTTTATGTTCTTCAAATAACTACATTGCATAGGGCATAGGACTTTATCATTGGTAAAAATATTATATTTGAATTCTTCGAAAAACCCTATAATGGTTTGATCGAAACGATTCTATTTCAATAAATAACACAAATATTGCAAAATTCTTTATTTTAGCTGCATAAGCTTAACTAATTAGCTAATTACTAATTAACCACTAAAAATTTTTTAATCCCAAATATCAGGTGCATACTTTGACATGATAGGCTTTCAAACAAAAAAAGTTTTTTTTTAAAATCGGTTCAGTGGTTCTTGAGATCCGTCGGACCGAACGAACGAACGGACGGACATCGACCTTTTTACTCTCAGACAGAAAATAAAAACGCTTCGCCGAGCTCCGCTCAATAAGATTAGCGGATAATGTCTCAGTTCCTTTATAGCCCATATTGCAAAAGTGGCACATTGTTTGGTTGCTGGACGGATGCATAATACAGAAACATTTTTTGAAGCAACTGTGTTGGAGTACGACGTTGATGGTTACAAAGACACTTCAAAATAATAATTTCCGATTAATTTATCCATGCAGATTTTTTCCTGGAAACAACAGTGGTTTCTCGAATATTTTTTAATTTTTGCTGATTTATTCAAACACACCTAATCATTGTGACACTGGGAAGACTTAAAAGTCAAAACCTATAATTATCAACATTTTACGATGATCGAGAAAATTCGAGGAATGAGATGATGTTTATCAATAAAAGGTACATAGTGTCATAATATGTGTGCATTATTATGGGCTATGCTAAATATCTAATGCGAGAGTAAACTTAACCCACGCTCATCAATAATCCTATTTTGCTATTTCGGTTAAAAATCTGTTATTGAACGTTTTTTGATAAACCATAATCCGGCGCAAAATTGTTCGCGAACACAAAGCTCTCTGATAGTAATCCGGTAAATTTGTGTTCGCGAAAATTCAAATAAAATTACCGAATTTTTTGCGAACGAAAATACCGGATTTGGATTCGCTGAATTTGTTCGCGAACACTGTAACGTAAATAACATAAACGATTGATTTGTGACGTCAGTATTACGTTAAATTTGTTCGCGAACACAGAGAAATACGAATCAGAAGCTGATAGGCGTTCGATAACAGTTTTCACTGCAAATTCAAAATCGTCAAAATTCTGTTCCAACACAAGCTGTAATTTTAGGTGCTTGTTTCTGATTTTGCCAATTTTCTGTTATCGAAAAGTCGATGAAATTTCCACATTTGTTACGTAACAACCGTTTGCGCTTCGCTATCGGCTTTTACAAAATAGGATAGTCGATCTTAAGTTTATTCGCGCATAAGCTATTTGAGCAATTTGTTCTTCCGCGTACTGAACTGACCTGTCCACAGTGGAGTTGGGAGCCCCACTTTCCAAATGCTCCATGTTCGTGAGGTTTCCCCTTGTCCGCCCCCCCCCACTCGGCCGGACTCCCACCCCATGTTCTACTAAATCCTAGTTTTTTATAATTAAATTTATGTTTTCTGTATTCCAAATGTATTTGAATCATTAATTATCACTATTTTTAATGCGAAAACGTGGTTTTATAGCTTGAAAATACTTGCACAACATGATAATACTAGTCGGTAGTGGAACTACTGTACTAGCCAAAAATGACCGTCGCATTTCGAGCGAGCGAGTCGCGAGCGAGTGGCTCGCTCGAGATTTCGCAACTATTTAAATTATTAGAAAATTCTATTTTTAGAACAAATTTATTTCGAGCGAGTGTCGAGCGAGCGACAGTCATTTTTGGCGGGTACTGTACATTTGTGAGCGGAGCTTGGGCTGTGGCATTACGAATGTACTCAATTTTATGTTCTTCAAATAACTACATTGCATAGGGCTTTATCATTGCTAAAATATTATATTTGAATTCTTCGAACTAAAAACCCTATAATGGTTTGATCGAAACGATTCTATTTCAATAAAAATAACACAAATATTGCAAAATTCTCTATTTTAGCTGCATAAGCTTAACTAATTAGCTAATTACTAATTAACCACTCAAAATTTTTAAATCCCAAATATCAGGTGCACACTCTGACGTGATAGACTTTCAAACAAAAAAGTGTTTTATAATCGGTTCAGAGGTTCTTGAGATTCGTCGGACCGAACGAACGAACGAACGAACGAACGGACGGACATCGACCTTTTTACTCCAAGACAGAAAACAAAAGCGCTTCGCTCGGCTTCGCCGAGCTCCGCTCAATGAAAATATTTAGCATTTTTAAGCAAAATTTGTTCCTCTCCCACTTTGAAATTTCCCCCGAGAATGAACATCGGGCAACCAGACTTGCTGTGTTTTAAGAGGGTTGTTGAAAGGCCAGTTGAACGCAATCATACTGTTACTTTCAGCATCGGTGGTAAGCCCTAATGGTGGCTTTAATGAACGAAATCGCGCACGAATTCAGAATTATGGATCACATACGTATAACACACCGCGACTGGTGCGCAAGGTATGTTAACATAAAAAGATTGGTGCAACAAAAATGTTTATAAAAGTGTTGCTTGTTCAAACCGAAACGTATTATAGCAAAAATAACTACATGTGTAATGAAATATTATTGTTCATTGTTTGCAAACGCAAAACAACAACACTGTCCTAGCAATGTTATACTCTGCTATGTGGTTACAACAATATAAAAATTCATGCTGCGCGATATTGTCCACATAAGAATCTGAAACTTTTATCCACATAAGAATCTGAAACTGCAACTTTATATTCCCTTTATACTCATCACGCACAATATAAATTCTTACGACGCTGAACTCAAAGAGATATAAAATCTTATCTTTGAGGGAATCACTACTGACGGGATCTCTTTACCTGATCTACCTGACCCCACGGACGTAGAACGCCACCATGTGTCTGTGCGGTTTTATCTCATTAGATTGTTAATTTCCTTTCCATTTCGAATGACAAACAGGTTTCGGTTTTTGTTCAAAAATGCGCAACTAAAAAGCGCTTCATTACAGACATGCCGGTTTATTGCAGATGATCCTGATTGAATTCGGACAAAAACGCTTGAAGTCGGGGTCCTGGGCAGTGTGGGTTTTGCTCATGGTTCCAACATAATAGTGTAATGTGGAGTGTAGCCAATATCTTTGCAAAAAAATTTTTCTGATTGTCTGTGTTACTTATGATTCGTCACTGGCTTGTTTGTTGGCTGTTTTTCACTCGTAATAGAATCTGTGCATAAAAGCTTTGTGTTTGCAAATGACTTCTTACCCAAACCCAAAATCTCACAAAAATGAAATGAATTGGAAGCTTTGGGAAGCCATATGGGATCCCACAACATTTTATATTATAACTCCTCACACGGCTATCTGACAACTACCACGCAAAATGGTCTCATAGAGAGCTACAACTCTGTAATATAAAGATGTAATGTCGGAATTAACTGCAGTATTAAGTGGGCTTTTCAATTGCTGGATGAGACCGATGCGCTTGTACGCCTATTAAACTCATTAAGCACGTTGGTTTCATTATGTTAAACTTGTATTGGGTATTTCGTTATCCACTAAGCCATTGCAATGGTAGTAAGAATAATAAATTTAGGTACAAAAATTTCCAAATTTTAGCTTTATTTTAATGCAGTTGCACAAGTAAGGGTACAATACTCTCCGGAAATGACTGTCACCTTTAGAGCGAGCGACCGTCAAAAGATCTCAGCGAGCGAGCAGTGTTATAAAATGTTTCAAACATCGAGCGAGCAACGGTAATTTCTTGCGAATACTGTAGAATGTATTCATTGTGTCTATTGATTTTTAACGTTACTGATTTCGATAACAAATTCTGTTTTAAGTACAAGTCCAATGCAGGGCCCATTCCTCTGAACATGACTTTAAATTATAATTTTTTAGAAATTTATTATTTTTTGTAAATTTTGGAAAATTTCCGTTTTTGCCTTCAATCGAGCAAGAAATAAAGGGTCGTATGGTTTCGAAATGGATGAAGATTCGTATCGACACTTTATTTTCATAATTATTGTTTTTGATGCTCTTAAAGACGACTGGGGAAGCTGAGTCAGTAACTACACATTGTCCTTGATCATGGACTACATTACTTGCCAGAAATTGACTGTCACCTTTCTAAATAATAAACCGTTATGAGTTTATATTGCTTTACGTCTCCCAATTTGTTATATTATATGGCACTGTTTTTATGGAATTGTGTTGCGAAAACAATCAAAAATCAATTTGGAATATTATTAACATTCACCAGGTTTTTGCCAACAAATCTGCACCTACATCACCAGTTGGTTCAAGCGAAGATTTGTGCGATGGAAACAATGCGACAAAAACGGACCGTTCTTTTTCCAACAGTCACAATGAAGATGCTTCCGTGCGTGCATTTACTGGGCCTTTGCTGGTGGTAAGCTGCTACTAATATAATACTGCGTTTCTATTAGTGGGTGAAGTTGCGGTGCCCTGAGTTACAGCGTATAATCTTTCTAAACCTGAGTTGTAATTTAAACGGGGCAATCGAAGCAAGCGGAGTTTCCACTGAGGGCACCAAATGGAAAATCGTGAAAATTTCTTTTTTTTACTTCTGTCAAGCATAACTCATCTTGGGGTGGATGGATTTCCGTGATTTTTTATTCGATAGCAAAGGAGATTATATTGTAGGCTTTAGTAGATCGAAAACAGCTCATAACTCATACTCGGGGTGAAAATGAAAAAACAAGTTTTTAATGGTTCTTTGCCAAATTTTGGTCCTACGGTACCAGTGTTTCGCAGCCCTTATCTCGCGACACAGACTTTGCAACGAAAAACCTGCAGAATCAGCTTATCGAGATCTACAACTTTGCTGATAAAGACTTTTTGTATGACCACTCCCTGGGCCGCTATGGTTCCGAATATGGCCCGTCGAAATATTTGCCTGAAATAACGATTTTTCAAATTTCGGCATGTTGTGTTTTTTACCATACAACGAGTGTCTTCTAGGTTATCAAGCACGCTGGATGGTTTTGCTATATAGAGTTAAGCTTGACTATATTATACTTTTTCAAGAGATTTAAAAGATTTTACGATCCATTAACCCGATTTCAAAAATCAATGAGTTTTCATTTGTTTGGTGATTTATTGCTTTCAGGACGCCAAGAATTATGGTCTATATATAAGTTTTAGGTACGCCGAATACGGTGGTGTGGTTGTCTAGAGTTCAGCACTAATATTTTCATACCTTTGTCAGCTGTTTTCAATGGGTTTAGTGTCAATAAACCCGATAGGCAGAATACAGTCTATCTTTAGTAGCTTTCTTACGTATTGCGTACAGTGTATCAAGAATGGTGTATATATAGATATTAGGCATGCAGAATACGATGGCTCGGTTATCTAGAGGCTAGCACTAACAGTTAGTGCTTCATTGGTTTAGTGTCGACAAGGTTTTACTGTTTTCACTGGGCTCAGGGTTACAAAGATATTAGTAAGAATATACCGCAAACATAATGCTTGTTACAAGGAAGTTCACAAAATTACCATTTCATGAAATCATGCTTTCTCCGTTTCACCATCGTTTGCGAGTTACTAGTCTAGTTACGCTGCAAACAACAACATTAGCAATGGTTTCGTAAACGGAAAGCTCAGGCAGATGGATTCAGAGAACCTAAGCTCGACCTAACTCAAAAATTACACTTTGCTGGAAGCCTGCTTCTCTGTACAACTCCTGATTATCTAAGCTAATCTGATCTGTGAACAAGAGTAATTTCAGTAAAAGCATCTATCGCATATTAGAAAGATATTGTTAGCTACTAAGCTTGGTGAGATTATTATCTAGCAGCATCCACAACAAGTCGAAAATGTGTCGTAACAAATCCTGGAACGGTTTTAAACCAATGTGTAACTACAGCTTTGGAACAAAATTTTTAAAAAGTAGGGTAAAATTTGTAACAGATAATCTCGAACACTTCTCGAACAAAGTTTGAAATTTCAATGTCGAATATCGAACGCACCATAATGGAAATCACTGGAATTTACTTTGGAGCATATTGATTTGCGATTATTCATAGATTTACATGCAAGCCAAGTTGGTTTATTCTACATTAATTGCAATAAAGCTGCACGGTCAGTAATTTCCAGGTTATAATTGCAGTGCGCAAAGCTACGCAGCTTATTTTGTCAGCATGACAGTAATTCCAGAATAATTAAAAAATATGTTTCGGAGTTAGCACGTTGATGTCACAGAGTGTCAAGCGAACACTTACTTAGAATAAAATGGCGGTTGCAGGGAGTAACCGGAATTCCGGTTCCGGCGAAAATCCTGTTCCGGTTCCGGTTCCGGCAAAGAGCAAAAACCATACCGGAACCGGAATTCCGGTTTAAAAATTTGTTTGAAATTTTCCACGTTTTTTGCTTCATCCTGTAATCCAAACATATGTAATATATTATACAATAATCAAGCTCCAATACAACCAAGCAAAAGAAAAGATTAACTAACCAATTTGCCGTGTGAAACGTAAGTAGGGCACATAATTTGAGCAGGAATTTTTCATAATAACTTGCAGGATTTTGTTACATCAAAGCCAGGTCGATGCTTGTAGCAGCTATTTTACACATCCAGAAGTCTGTGGGATACGTTTGAATTAAACCGGTCCAACTCGGTAATAGAGTATGGCTTACGCAGGAGTACTTAGGGTGTGCATGGCTAACATAAATTGCATCAAGCACCCGCCAGTGCGCTTGTAAACTTGGTAAATCAGTCTAAATTGAAGTAAACTAACGTTATCTGCAACGCAGCTAGAAACTGCTTTCTTGGCAATGAACTGTATTTAATGAAACTGTGCGAACAGCATCACAGTGTGTCTCATTTACAGCGTTCTGATTAGAAAGTTATGATCATTATGATCTAACTGACGGACACTGTTTGTCCAACGCTAGCCTAAACAGTGTCTCTGACCGTTGATCAGACAATTACCTTCTATCTATTATTTTCTCTTAGAATCGTATAAACCAATAATTTTAAGTTTCCTACAGAAGAACATGCAACAACCGTATGTGTAGTAAAGGGAGGCGACTGGAGACAGAGCGAAAGTGTGTATTCTACGCTCCAAGCTTTGTAAGCACATTTGATTTGACGCAGTATACGCAATGGTGTATAGTGGAAGTCATTTTTTGCTCTGAATGTCCAAAAACCGACATATTTGATCGATAAATAAACATTATTAGCTTCCTCAGTCTCTTTAAAGTTTCAGAAAGGCAATGATACCATCGCAATACATTAAGTTTAATGTAAAAGTAATTTTTAATGCATTTTAAATCCACTATACCTTCATTTCCTCCATCATCTGTTTTACTATATATAAATTTCGAAGACCAGGTTCCGGATCCGGTTTAAATGGACGGTTCCGGTTGCTGGTTCCGGTTTCGGTAAATTTCGGTTCCGGTTATTCCCTGGGCGGTTGGTATGGCAACCTGCACTGGACTGTACCGTTAGAGGATAAGGGTCTTCGTGTGGCCTTCGTATCGCACGTCCGATGCATTGCACTAAAACCTTTTTGAACCGTTTGAAGAAATACATCAAGGCTGGGCGCTCCAAATTGGAGTGGTTAGGCCCCTGACGTTTTCAAGTGCCGCTTGGCAGAATTTTTTTATTTCTTTTTGGTAAAAACAACCCAAATGACATAAAATTTGATTAATAGTTGCACTAAAATTTCGAAATTTGCCAAAAATTTGCTTCAAGATGGCTTCTTCTCTCCCTGGAAAGGTTTTATTAGCGTTTGTGACTTGATTTTTAACCCCTTTTGTGTTAGCAAAATTGGGCGCTCTGTTCATGCCTCCTGGCAAAATTTTCAGCGACTGGAAAGCCCAGATAGGTACTAGCGCAATCAACCATGATACTTCCTAAAGACTTAGTGTTTTGCCTACAACAATGAAAAAGTTGCCTTATATGTTTCATTAAAAAATTTTTTTAATGTTGCTTTCGAATTTTTTTGATTAATTATATCTCGGACAGCGTCGCAGATTTAATACTCTTTTTTATGCATGTGCGTTTGGTGTGGGACTGCAGTAGATTTACCGGTTTTTTATTCGGTCTTTTTTAACTGTTGATAATGTAATATTATAATATCTCAGTTGGATGTCCATTTCTACATTAACTATTAGCTGGGCTTTCCATTCGCTTAAAATTTTGCCAGGGGGCATGAACCAGGGACCCCTGATTTTGCAGGAAGCATTTGCCAAGAGAAAAGCGGCTAATAATCGTGTGAGAAGCACTACCAAAACGCTTTTGATGGAGAGAAAAGCTATTTTGAAGTAAATTTTGATTTGGCTTCAGGAAGGAAGTTTAATAGAAATTTTGATCAAATTTTATGTACTTTGGACTGATTGGAAAGAAAAAAATTTGCCAAAACGCGGTGAACCAGGGGAACCCAAAATTTTGCCAGGGGATATGAACCGGGGGCACATGTTTTGAACCAGGGGGAACCGAAAAATGCTAGGCCCCCAATTTGGAGAGCCCAGATTAAGTATTCAGCATACCTATGATGTTGTGTTGTTAAGCTTTAAGTTTGCTGACTGCGCTGAATGAACACCCCGTGCTCTCGTACCTTAGGAAGATATCAGCTACTATGTAGCTAAAACGTCTCGGGCAGATTTTTTATGTTACTGTTTGTATCTTAAGAATAATTAAGCACCAAGGCGTTACCCAATTAATAACTGAAAGTTATTAGAATGTGAAAATTCAGAACGTTGAGCAAGCGTGCAAAGTAGGAATACAGACTGCGTTAATGAATGAACATTTAGTTATGGACTGTTGTTTATTTAGACTGTTGAAGCAAGTGCGATAATGACCAGGGACGCCAGGATAAAGGTGCCCTAAATTAATAATAAGGTTTCCAACATTCTTTGGGCACATAGTTCTCGATAAGAAAGTGTTGAGCTTAAAAATATTTCATAATATAAACGAACGAATCTTCATTTACGAATTCGGGCCTCAAAGAAATAATGTTTCAAGTAATTAAGCTTTTCAGTAAGCCTTCAGTCAGCTTAAGTAATTAAGTAATTCAGTGTTAAGCTGTTTGGTGCTCGGGCAGTTCGGTCAAAAGCTGGTGTGGCGATAATATTATCAGCACGTAGTGAAACGTAGTGGAGATTGTGTGTTGCAGGAGTGAAATCCTTTAAATTCCGTCTGTGTGTAATCGGCCATAACTCGGGAAAGACTCAACCGATTTTAATGATCTTGGGTTCATTCGAACCGTCATAGTCGATTTGCCGTGTACATTTCTTAGCGTTTTTTGATTTGGGGTCGGGGTCAGGAATCAAAATGTGGGTTTTGCGACATTTTACCCCATTGTAGTACCCTTCACGGAAGCAAGGTTATTTTTATCTTAACTTTCGAATTTTTTTCTCTGGTTGATTTGATTTCATAGCAAAATGACACATGCTGATGCCCCTTTTTTGTTTTTTGATTAAGGCTCCGGTTCTGGATTTAAGGTACGGGGTATGTATGGCGCCCCAATATTTCCTCGACCCAAAATTTGAAAATTTGTTCTGACGTCTTGGGCGGCTGATAAGATTTACTTGGCGATTTTCCGCCATGGGAAACTTATTGTCGGTGTTAGTTTTGCGCTGTGATCCATGGGTACAGGGTATGGTGCCTCCAAGGTTCGGGGTCAGAGATCAAAATGAAGATTTTTACCTCATTTTAGTACCCTTCACGGAAGCAAGGTTATTTTTTTCTTAACTTTCGAAGGTTTTTCTCAGGTTGGTTCTATTTCATAGTAAAATGATAAATGCCGATGCCTCTTTTTTCGATTATGGCTCCGGTTCATGATTTTTAAGGTATGGCACCCTCTTGGTTTCTCGACCCAAAATTCGAAAATTTGTTCTGACTTCATGGGCAGCAGGAAAGTTTTACTTAGGGGTTTTTGGGCATGGAAAAATCATTGCTGGTGTTGATTTTTCTCTGAGATTCATGGTTCTATGGGTACGGGGGTATTTCGCCGCCATATCGACCCAAAATTCCTAGTTTTCACTGTTACGTCCTGGGAGGCGGATAGCATGCACTTGGGGGTTTTGGGGCATGGGAAACTTATTGCGGTGTTATTTTTCTTCTAACTTGTGCGGCATTGTGTGATATCCAATTATAGCATATCGACGTATGGTATCGAGAGCTGATAGGCTGTCCACGCAAAAGGCGTAGGTGTACCTCTGCCTCACTAAGTTCTGTAATCTCGATAGAATTACTAGTAATGGTTCAATAACCACAAAACTGCCAGAACACATGCGCGACTACAGTATTCGCCAGAAAATGAGGGTCACCTTTCGACCGAACGAACATCGAACAGAAATTGAACAAAATTTATGTATTCTCGAACAACACTCGAACACTTTTCGAACAAACAAATTTAAACGAACAAATTTAAAAAAGCGCGCCAAAATTCCGAATACTTATCGAACAAAATTTTAAATATATCGACCGAACATCGAATAAACTTCGAGCGAACATCGAATGTACATCACTCATTTCTGGCGAGTACTGTACACTCAACATGAGCCCGCTACCTATCTTTTTTTATTTTGGAAAAATTTATTGCAGTGAATAGTTTCTGAAAGGCCGGAAAAAGATATTTATTCGCGAACAAAATTTTAATACATTTCAAGTAAGGGAAGCTATGTTTCCGAACAATGAATGCCAAACTCGCCGGACCACTTAGTTTATCATGTCACAATTACATTAAATGTATTCGCGAATAAAAATGAATCCAAATTCAAAGCTAGAAAGTTATACTGAACTGCCATTAAGTGACTAAAATTCACTAATTCTGGACTATCAATGTATGAAATTCAAGTTCCTGTGTTCTGTAACAATGGATGTGCATCTTTCATTGGGGTTTACTATGTTAGATGAGTTGACGGTATCATCTAAAATTTAGTGGCGCAGTAACTTTAGGCTTTCTGTTAATCGCAGAGTGCCAAAAGATGCGATAATAGACTTACTAGTTGACCTCGGATGTCAGTAAATAATACAAGTTTGTTTAAAATAATACGTTGTAATAAAATACTAAGTATCATGAATCCTACTTTCTTCATAGTTATTCTAGAATTTAAAAGTATATAGCCACGTGCGAAGATTAAGTGCACAAAAGTGAACATAGTGCCGCCCGTTTATTATAAACCAACGTTTCGACGTTCATTAGTGTGGACGTTGTTTAAACGAACGAATAATAAAACGTTCTTTCTTAAACTTGAGAACGTTCGTTTGCCTTTACCTTCGTTTATAATCCAACGTTATAACGTTCGTTTATATCTGTTTCGTACGCGTTCAGTTATATGCACCTATCTTTGCCTGTGGCTGTAGCTATGTATTTCGCTCGCATTCGTATTAATTCACCTGTGTTCTTTATTTGCAGCCTAAACGTCTTCCATCGTCCGCAAGCTTTCCAGTGGCAACGCCGTTTGTACAAAGTATTGCAAACTCTCGGTAATAGTACCAATGTTTATATACAATCTACGACCTATCTCATAGGTGTCGAAGTGGCGTCCGCTTAGTGGGATGGGGTAGGAGGGAGGCCTTGGGGGGTTAGGTTAAATTATCGAAATTTCCTGGAACTCAAAATTTTTCCCAATTTTGCTAGTACTCCCCTATTTTGCCTATTAGCGCTAAATTTTCATAATTTCCCAGATTTTTACCCAATTTTACCACTATTTTTGCCAATTTAAGACCGATTTTGGTCAATCTTTGCTAAAATTGTCCGCGCGGTTGGGGCATCGGCGGCCATAGGAGTAGATTTGGCTTGGAGAATAGCGACCCATGGGGGTAACCTCCTCGTTTTCCGCCATCAACACCTATCTTTAAATCTAGTAGGTATTTTTTATAATTTTATACATTAATTATTGACCTGGATGTATCTTCAAAACTGTATAATGGAAAGCCACAAACTCTTTGCGATTTATTTAGTGTATTTCACGGCACATTACGTAACATTGCTGTCACTACGAGATCTTTGGTTCTGACTAATCTATAGTGGTGTCAGAATTCAAAGATACATCTTAGGCGACATGAGGTTACAATGTGACTTTTGCGATAACAGTCCGCTGTGATTGTAAATATCTTCAAAACAGCGAAAAAACATTCTGTTATATTGCTTTTTGTATCCACATTATTGGTGTAATATCGAAAGCGGTGTTTGTAGTAAGTTAGTTTTCCCAGAAGTGGTTTTTATACAGCATTAACTTTGTATGCAGGGTGTCGTATATTATGTATTGCTTATTTATGCACTCTAAGGTGTGTAATGTGGCTTAACAGGGTAGGTCGAAGTATGGTTACTCTGAATTGGACCAAAGACCGTTCAATTAAAGATAATGAATTAGCATATGAACTAGCCAGAGATGAGTGTAATACTAAGATTTTGAAACAGGAACATTATGTTCATATAAGTGGTTCTCTACTTAAAACGTTGTTGGAAGAAAGGTCTTTTATAGAACACAAAACTAACAGTACTGACTGTAGACAGACTAGCGATTTTTTTTATAAACCCGATAACATAAATCAAAATCCTTTGGAATTTGAATAAAGGTTGCGGATGAATTTCGATACAGTTTTTGACGGGTCATGGGACTATTAAATTCCAATTTATATAGAATACGCTTATCAGACAATAATGTGTGCATAGCATATACTGTGGAATTGAGCCGGAGACTGCAAAGCATTTTGTTTGTTAATGGACTGCACGGCTCTAAAGGGCTTACGAAAAACATTCTTTAGAAGACAGATATTACATAAGGAGGACAGGTGTAATCAAGAACTGTTGGGATTGCAAAAATTATTGCAGAATAGAATTTAACTAAGAATTGGGGTGTTGAAAAGGCCATTTTGAGCTAGTCAGGCTTTTATGCCTATCTTATTTCTTACCTATTTATTTATGTAATAGTAACTAGCAAAACGAGTGGAAACGGAGCGAGTACAGTTACAATCAGAATTAAGTGCTTATAATATCGAACGCAGACGAAATCAAACGAAAACGCAATCGATCGGTTATAAACATTACGTTAGGATCACAAGGATTAGCGAGTATGTCAATATTTTATTTTGAATATATACAAAGCTTTAAACTAAAGAAGCCTTGGAGCTATACTGCTTCTACATTGAAGACTTGCGATAATATTCAATTAAAAGAACATTGGCCTGTCCATTGTGAAAGGTGGCAGGGGACCCCAGTTTCAAATCCCGCATAATCGTCCCACACTTGCCCAACCTTTGACCGAATGTAAGATTTCCCTAAATGTTCCATGTTCATGTTTTTTGTATACAAAAAATATTTTTAATTATTCATTACAATTCGTTAAAGTTCGAACTTCGTTAAATTAAACGCAAACTAACATTTTTTATTAAATTTTTATTCTTATTCTGACGCAATCGAAATCCGTTAAATTAATTGAACTTCGTTTAAACGATCGATTTTCGTTTAAACGAAAACGATCGAAATTTCGTTTAATCAAAATCGATCGAAATTTCGTTCAATTGAAATATATTGAAATTTCGATCGGTTTCGATCGATTATTTTGCAGCACTTAGTTCTGGCCGTGCCTGTAGGTACCTTGGCTTGTTAATGTCCATAGCGACATTGGTTACAGCTTTCGAGCCCAGACATATATACATAAAGGGAGGGAAGGAGGTTATTTCCACTGAGGTGTCGAACCTTATTTTGCAGCACTTAGTTCTGGCCGTGCCTGTAGGTACCTTGGCTTGTTAATGTCCATAGCGACATTGGTTACAGCTTTCGAGCCCAGACATATATACATAAAGGGAGGGAAGGAGGTTATTTCCACTGAGGTGTCGAACCCTCTTCCCCGCGCTCCGCGGCGTGAAGAGTCGAACCCATCATAACAGATGGTTCGACCCATTCTTCCTGGTTCTCAGTTTTACGAAAATTGGAAAAAATTATGGAATCTAGGCGCAATTGGGCAAAAGTTGATGAACATTTTAGCAAAAGCTGCGGAAAAGTATCAAAAAAGCGAACAAAATTATTGAGGAACATTGTGAACTTCTAAAGATTTCAACATTATACGTCCTTGCCAACCCCCGGTCTTGGGACTTGACCATTTGCATGTATGGAAATAAATCTTAAAACCTATAACTACAATTATAGCGCTCGATAAAAATGACCGTCACATTTCGAACGAGCGAGTCTCGAGCGATTGGCTCGCTCGAAGATTCGAAGCGATTTAAATTAATCGTAAATTCTATTGTTAGAACAAATTTATGTCGTTCGAGTCGCCAACGAGCGACAGTCATTTTTGGCGGTTACTGTATGTAGATAACGGTAGTCCCGACTCGACTAGATACATCGTAATGATTGACATGACACCATTTATAAAATTGTGTGGATCCGGTGATTAACGACTTGTATAGGCAGCGCTGTGAAGATTTCATTAGGATATCATTTGAATGATTAATATAAATTGGTTAATTTGGCCAATAGTTAAAAATGAATATATTTACCCTCGTATTACAGCACTCACAAAAATAACCACTGGGGTGGAGAAATGACCATTCACTGGAAAATTTGAAGGTGGGTAACAAAATTTTGTTGGATACACTACATGCTTCCATGTTGCCAAGCACTTTTACTTGCCGTACAAACAGGGTATTTTCAAAATGAAAACCGTGAAACCAGCAACAAACAACTATATACAGATGTGAGCATAAACGGCTGATAGCCTGTACTTTGTAATAGAATTTATAAAGCAGACCCTATTTCTCCGAAGCCGAAACTGCCATGGGTCTAGCGTGGGTACAGCAGAAATTTTTGGGTCCACATAAAAATATTTGGGTCCAGACCCAGCTGTGGACCCAAAAAAGCTTGCGTACAAATATTTTCAAGCAGTAAAACAGTTTTGAGCTTTAGGAATTGTAATGAATAATTAAAAATATTTTGTATGCAGAAAACATGAATATGGGACATTTAAGGAAATCTTACATTCAATCAAGAGTTGGGCAAGTGTGGGATGATTGTGCGGGATTTGGAAACTGGGGTCCCCTGCCACCTTTCACAATGGACAGGCCAATTTTCTTTTTTTAAATTGAATATTATCGCAAGTCTTCAATGTAGAAGCAGTATAGCTCCAAGGCTTCTTTAATTTAAAGCTTTGTATATATTCAAACTAAAAGATCGACGAACTCGCTAATCCGTGTGATCCTAACGTAATGTTTATGTTTAGTTTTAAAAAGCAAACTTTATCTTATTTTGGTTACAGTGAGCAAACTCAAAACATGTACAGTTACAATCAGAATTAAGTGCTCAAAAATCGATCGAAACTTCCTTCGTTTTCGATCGTTTGCGTTTAAACAAAAATCGATCGTTTAAACTAAATTCGATTAATTTAACGAATTTGCGTCAAAATAAAAATTTAATAAAACATGTTTGTTCGCGTTTACTTTAACGAATTTCGTTTAAACGAAGATCGATCGATTGTGTTTTCATTCGATTTCGTCTACGTTCGATTTCATAAACACTTAATTCTGTGTGTAACTGTAGTACTGGCTTTCTGTTTTTGAAGTTGTCAGGTATGTAATTTGTTTGCCTTGTACAAAAGAGGATGAAAGAATAATTGATAGTTGCGCGAAACACCGCGAATAAAATATTGCAAATCGACGTTGTATTGCCGATTTTTTAAACCTGCTAAACTGGCGGATTTCGGCTTCGCTGCTTTATAGGCCAGTAATGAAGATAATTATGCCACTGATGCAGAAACTGGCATTTCACTTTGGTTCCCAAAACATATTGATCTTACCTGGAAATTCTGTGGTGGGCTACCTGGAATAAGCAGCTTTTTGTCTGGAAAACCTGGAAAATAATTTCAAAAAACCCGCGAGGACGGTGAAAGCATATATATGCAGTTCTGGTGGTCCAACAACTGTTTAGCTGATCTTGGGTTGTATTCGTCGAGGTTGTACAGGGTCTTGTTTGAATGACCTAATGTTTTAACCTTCTGCAACTATTTGGGTCATAATATTCCTTCCTAGACTTCGCAACTGATCCATTATTTATGACCCCTATTTGTCTGACTCTACCAGTGCCAATGACACAATAAAGATTTTTTCAATTTACACTGACCTTGAGCTATATTTGTAGTAGAAGACTTGACGAGTCATTTTGCGTCAATAAATTCTGTATTTAGTCCACTGTGCTAGTACCGTGGGACGGGAGCGGAGGTTATCACGCAGGGAATAACCGGAACCGGAATTGGCCATTTAAACCGGATCCGGAACCTGGTCTTGGAAACTTATATATAGTAACATAGATGAAAAAGAAATGCAGGCACAGTGGGCTTCAAATATATTAAAAATAACTTTTACGTTAAGCTTAATGTATTCCGATGACATTATTGCCTTTCTGAAACTTTAAAGAGACTGAAGAAGCTAATAATATTTAGTTGTCTATCAACATGTCGGTTTTTGGCACCCCGAGCAAAAAAATGCGATCCACTATACAGACTTGCGTATACTGCGTCACGCTGAATGTGCTTACAACGCATATAGCGTAGAATAAGCACTTTCGCTCTGTCTCCAGTCGCCTCGCTTTACTACACATACGTTTGTTGCATGTTCTTTCTGTAAGAAACCTGAAATTATTGGATTATGGTTCTAAGAGAAAATAATAGAAGAAGGTATTTTTTATCAGTGGTCAGAGACACTGAAACAGTATCCATCTGTTAGATGATAATGATGATAACTTTCTAATCAGAACGCTATAAATGAGACAAACTGTGATACTACTTGCACAGTTTCAATAATTCATTGAAAAAAGTAGTTTCTGGCTGCGTTGCAGATAACGTTACTTTACTTCAATGTAGACTGATTTACAAAGATTACAAGCGCAGTGGCTGGTGCTTGACGCAATTTATGTTAGCCAAGCTTACGCTAAGTACTTCTACGTAATCCATACTCTGTTACCGAGTTGGACCGGTTTAATTCGAACATACCCCGCAGACTTCTGAATGTGCAAAATAGCTGCTACAAGCATCGGCTTGGGTTTGTTTTGCTAACAAACTCCTGCAGGTAAAAATGAAAAATTCCTACTGAAATTACGCGCCTTACTTACGTTTCATACTGTAAATTACTGAGTTATTTTTTCTTTTGGTTGGTTGTACTGGAACTTGATCATTGTATACATTATATTATATATGTTTGGACCACTAGATGAAGCAAAAATGTGGAAACTTTCATACAAAATTTTTAAACAGGAATTCCGATTCCGGTATGGTTTTTGTCCTTTGCCGGAGCCGCAACCGGAACATGATTTTCGCCGGAACCGGAATTCCGGTTGCTTCCTGCTATCACGGACATGCATTCTTAAAATTTTACCTTCTAATGTTGTTATTGTAGCTTTATGCGTTCGAGCACTTAACCCCTGTTGGTCTCTGTAGCGCATATGTATATTAAGATTATTAAACATAAATTATTAAAAAGGTATTGAAATTTGACCGTCATTTTTTCGTTCGTGGTGGAATTTTGTTTCTTATCAAATCTATATTATAACTAAAGTACCCGCCAAAATAGACTGTTATTCGCTCGTGCTCGAACTCGCTCGCTCGAAATTTGACGGACTTTTTTGGCGAGTACTGTACTATGCTATATTAATTTTAGTGGCGTTTACAAACTTGACACTACGTCTGAGACCAGCAGTATTCCAA
The DNA here is from genome assembly GCA_030248225.1 of Trileptium ribeirensis. Lineage (NCBI taxonomy): Eukaryota > Metazoa > Nematoda > Enoplea > Enoplida > Thoracostomopsidae > Trileptium > Trileptium ribeirensis. The sequence continues at coordinate 21,181 of JASANE010026553.1, forward strand.
AATCCTCCTGTCCAGTACTGTTGAAAAATTTCAGCGATCGAGATGTCACACTAAGCAGTATTGCAACATGTGGTGGATGTAAAACTGAAAACGCTGTCAATAACGATAATCGTATTGCCCGAAACAGCAATGCTGTATTTACTTTGAAATCCCCACAGCGTGACATATTATTACCAACGGCAACACACGTTGAGACGACCTATGTCGCTGCTTCTGGCAATATGTCATGCGATAATTCGCCTTTGCGCCGAGGTTATAAAACCTCTGGCCACCGGCGTATTATTTATTCATCGGCCACTGGACGGAGAGCTGTGGATACCGAACGTGCTAGCCGCCTTCGAAGGAGTATTTCACAACAATCACTAAGAAGCCATCGCGGAAACAACACCTCAGTAACGGGACCGGACGAAGAGAGCTGTTTTGAGCCTTCTCAAACAATATGTAATAGCGATGCATCAGGTAGAGGTGGAGTGTTTCCACAAAGTCGACAGCCACCAGTTGTATCAAATAATGTTTGTGCAAACTTCATACCGCTTTCCCCTGGCATGAATTTTTCTGGACAGACATTTGCGAATGTAATTCAGTCCTCCGGGAAAGAGCAATCCAGCGTGAGCAGTTCATCGTCAGAACTCACTTATTCGACAATACCTACTCCTAAGCCAGGCGAAATTACAAAAACAGCTGTACAGTCATGTGATCCTTCTACTGGAGCTAACTCCGACAAGAACTATCTACTCAGTCTTGGATCTGAAAACAATGCTGTGGTAAGTTTTCGATTTTATTATTTGATTTAAGTACTTAGTCAACGTTTATTTGTCGGCAATGCATAATTTTTGTAAATTTGGCAAGCAATAGGCTTAGGAATATAGCACGTCACATTGTGAAATTTCATATCCAATCATTACTAAAGTAATTATTGTTGATGATAATAGTAAGTGGCAACCGCATTAGCTTAAGAAATTAGTTACACCATGTAGGATTATTATTGACAAACCTCATAATACGAACGAAGTAATTAAGCATTATTTATTGTAATGTTTTGACGCTGTCATGAAGGAAAGTACCCTTTAACAGTTTGATTGTTGCTAACTGTCCTGGGTAACAGTCGTATTGCGAACTGTATGGGTTCTGTTGAAAGTTATAGGTCGTTCGATTTTTAACCTCATTGTTGTTTTTGTTTTGCTGTTCAAAATAGATACCGAAGTCGGGTCAGGCTATGTCAAGCTGTGTCTACGAAGTCAGTTTGGGTTAAACTTGTTGCATATACTTGTTTTGGCCATCTAACCGGAGTCAAGGCCATGGTCACGTAATTTTGTACTTAATTCAGGCTTTAATGAGCGTACGAAACCACAACCACGACAGGTCGCTAGGAGCTACATACACAGAGGATGAATTGCTTTGTCGAATGATTTCAGTATGTTCCATATAAGCGAGCGATACTGCTATATAAGTGTTTTTGAGTATTTTGGGTCTCGTCCTCATGGGCCCATTCAAAAACCCATTCTGATCCAACTCTGTATCATAAATAATGCCAATAGCAACACAATTTTCACCTACCTACTGGATGAGTAAGCCTAATTTCAATGGCAAGTGGTTGTGGAGATTCATGATCGTTTTCGCTAATTTCGGACCTCTAGGACCCACGATAAACCTATTTCTACCCAAATCTTGCAGACCATTATACTCAGTCGTGTAGAATGCTTATGTTCTGTACAAAATTAGCCTAATGTGTCCCAGATCTACGTTGTTGACGAGATACAATAAAGAACGTTATTTATCTGGTCTTTTGCGGCCAGAGTGGAACAATTTCGGACCGTTTTTCATTAGGAAATGCTAGAAATACACTTCGCGCCCAGTTGAAATGCACAAAAGAGATTTCACTATTTCAAAAGAGCTATCGCACGAATTAATCCACATAACCAACGTTGAGCTATGGGAGTCCGCCTAAAAACCCAATAACGGACATTGTCAAATTTCACCACTGTACGACTAGTAAGCTGGCTTCTCCAAAGTAGTAAATCGGGCCCCCAGAGATGTTTCGGTGCCCGTTGGCAAAAAGGGTGCCCCCTGGCAAAATTTTGGGTTTCCCTCTGGAAAAACACCCCATATGTCATAAAATATTGACAAAATATTTTACAAAATCCCTTTCAGAAGTTAAAAATTTCACTAATTTTAGCAATAAATTGGATAAAAATTTGTTTTTAATCTAAATAAGTACGTTTTTACACAGTTTCTGAGGCCATCAAGAATTAAGTGCCCCCCGGCAAGGTCTGGCGCCCTCAGTTCCGAACCAGGGAGTCTGGTTCATGTCCCCTGGCAAAATATTCAGCGACTGGAGAGGCCAAATAAGTATTCTTCGCTTCGCTTATTTCGCTGTCTCCACTCTTCAGGTTATCTTCCAATCAACCGGATATCGTAATGACACTGATCCACTGCGACTTTCACTGATTGGACACAAATAGGACTTGCAGAACCCTTTTATACAGTAATCCGACGCTTCTAATTTTAGAATTCTCTGCGATGTGCGCGGATGAATTAGGTCTGAACGGGCTACTTGTGGGCCATGTCCTTGTCGTGAAACTTGAGTCATTTTCTCTGGAATGAAGTCTTGTGCTCACATATCGTAGCGAATCGAACGAAAAGTAATCTTTTGCCAATGAAACCTACCGTTGTCTGGTTAAATAAGAATAATATTGTGGTCGGTCATTCTGGGTCAGACTGAAGACGAATAGGTTCGAGATCAAAATTATTTACCCACTGTGGTCTCTTGTAAATGATTATACTTTGCTGTTCAAAGTAGAAAATACATTTTTTAATCGTCGTTGGTATTGTTTATATAAACATATTTTCTATTTAGCCCTTTCATCAACACACCGTATCTGACCTTCCCGTGGCGATGTCTGTTATATCACCGGGAGCAATGTTTAACGTTACTCAGAAACATACGGCGCCTAGTTATAGAAGCAGTGAAAATTTACGACAGTATTTTTCACTAAAGCAGCAAAATCACGGAGATCTTGGCGATTGTTCAACTCGAGATATTAGGCTCGAACCTCTTACACATGCGTCTGCGAAACAACTAGCGCCAACAAATGGAACTTCTTCGAAGACCGACGTTACTGCACCATCAACTGTCCAAATCATTCGCCGAAAGGCGAGTTGCCACGATATCAGGCACCGTTCTAACTTAGGGCAGGTCAGTAGCCTTGCTGAAAATGTACCACCTATCGTCAAAAATGTATCGAGTCCTAGCGGTTGTGAGAATTTATCATATTGTAAATTTTATTTGCGTCCACCAGTGCGATTGGATGTGCATGCTAAGCCAGGCTGTACGAAGTTGATTAGTACTGAAAGACCATTTACAACGCCTCAGAAACCACCACATTCGGCTTGCAATAACTATTACGGAAGCCTTGACAGAAAAATGTTTCGCACAGTCATATCAAACGATCACCGCTGTAGTACGTTGAAAAATAACGGCGTTCCTAATTATTTTTGTGCAGCTAACAGGGTACGAAATACTGTGCCTTGTGAAAGGGTGCAAAGGATGCTGTTTTGTTTTACCAATACTAAAACCACGCCTACAGTTTCAGGCCTTCATGAATTTCCTGTATACTCAAAAAACAACGCCGTTGACAGCGGTGGAAAGCATAATTCTTTCAAAGGCACTGGTGCTTCTATAGACGCTACTCAGGCAACTGTAGCTGTGAGACCTGAAGTTCTGCCGCTAATGAGAAAACCAATAAATGGTAATGGCAGCTTAAGTGATTCGGGATGTGACATAAGCGCCAATTCGCCAGCTTGTATGCACGGTGAAAATTATTTTGATAGCAGATTGAATAGCCTGCGCCCTGGAAGTAACAAAGGAAGAGCATTTTATGTTGGATATATGGGCCCCAAACGTGAGCATGATAACCGCCGGGCCACGGACTTCGATAGACGTAGCAGTACTGCAAGCAGTAATAGCAGCGGGCCGTTGAATCAGACTTCTACCTTTGACTCGCCCGTTACTGGTTTTTCTAAATCCCATAATGTTGCCTTTAATAATATGCAACAAGATGTATTTAACGCTAACGTGGTGTCTCACAGGTCTCCACACTGCCCTAATGTTTCTGTCTCAACAACTGAAATGATAAAACCATTTGAAGCTGTCGATATCTTGAAATACTCACCTAGATACAAGCTTCAACAACAGCCGCAGCATTTACCTGTTTCAAACCGCGCGTTAGACTTCCCATCGAACGCCATGGCGCGCATCCCGAATGCCGGACACTCTGATAGAGAAATTCCAGTTCCTGATCTCACCAGTGGTAGTATGCCAACATCTGAAACCCGGAAAGATTTTGACATGCAACGAAAAATTCCTCCTCCGCCATATGGTACAGTTGTTAATAGTGTTACCCGTTGCGTGAAATAGGTATCACCAATATTAATAACATTTACACTGCTATTATTGATTGTCATCTGTGATTACCGTTTAATATTAGTTTTAATTCAAGAACACTTTGGCGTTTTGCAGCTAAAACTGCGAAAAAACATTTGAAATTCGACTGACTATATTTTTATTGGTCATGACTTTAATTGATTGACCGTCTGTTATGTTTATAGTTACCTAATTTGGTGGTGTTTTAAAACAATTTTATCGTCGGTGGCAATACAATTTTTGTGGTTTGTCGAATAATTGGTCAAGGCATTGACTTTAGACCGCGTGCCATCTGGCCCTAAGATACCAGTAAGCTGCTTGCTGTTCATGATGTTCTGTGGTGCGACAGACAGAGCTAGCTCATAGGTATAATGTGCTTCAAGGCCATGTAATGCACCCAAAGAGTAAAATGTTTTCAAAAATTATGTAATTTCGATTCGAAAGTTTTTACGATAACTAGCTTTTAACGGTGTCGTACTCGGAGCTGAAAAATAAAAAAAATGACTTTAGAGTCAAAACATAAGTTGAAAATATTACCCGAACTTATGTGATATTTATAACAAATTTCGTTCACATTTGGGCGATAGCCGAGCGAAGCGAATTACTCCTCTGATGTATGTTGTGTATGTCTTCCTCCTCGATTAGGTTAATACAAAATTTAAGTCAATCGTAAGTAGGGACTAAAAATATGTTATACAACTTTTTTACTCCAAACTTTCTGAGACCGGTATTTTTTATAGCTTTGGGCTTTATTTTAAAACGCTGTTTAATTTGCGCGGCCTGGAAGACTATACGTAAAATACAGTTGAAATTAACCCTGCGTCCAATGTTTATCTGCATTTCGTAACACAAAACTGCATTCTTGATTGCATCGCATGGTATATTACTGATAAGAAGCTTCGTGCATTACACGAGAAAATAGTTTTTTGCTTCGTGATATTGATCTAATCGCGATGTTGTATATTTTTTAATTATTAGCTTTGTTCACGAAAAATTGTGCTATTACATATTAATTAATGCTTGGCAACGCATTAAATAATCATGTACGCTTGTGGAAGCAACAGTTGATAGGAACTGCTGTGCTAACAAAATATTATGTATTCGATCTTGTTATTCCATAACCGAAATGCGATTACAGAACATATGGGGATGTGTGTTGGCAATTATCACCCGTGAATTATTTTTCTGCCCGTGTCCTTGCTGACATATATACCAAAAATGTATCTGTGCAACGCTCTCGGATGTTGTTCAAATGAGAATGAATGCCTGCGAAGATATACAAATGTCAAAGAAAGCAGTTTGGGGTTTGATCCTAAATAAGTATTGTCGCTGCACATTAATTGAAAAAGTCTAAGTATCAAATACTAAGTATCGAACATAGACTGAAACCGATAATACTGATGTTTTCGTACCGCCATACATTTCATTTACTAGGACTGGCAAATAAGTGCACACGACAGATAAAATCAATTTTTTAGAAAAGTAGTTTTTGGCACCTTCAGCCCTTTTGCTTTATGACCGGCGATTTGATGTCATTCACTAGTCGTGAAAATTTTTTCTGGTTGTTGCCGGCGCTGGCAAAAATACGTTTTTTCTGGGTCTTGATGCTTTTTCGCCTGAAGAACACTAAATTTAGCAACTTGTCATCATATATATCATGTAAATGTGCAGATTTTTTTGCAACGCTTGGAACATATAGCAATGGTTTGTTCGTTATTGGAACATAGCAGGTTTTTTCAAAATTCATGTTGTGCTAAAATGTGTGTTTTTTGAAATATAGGTGTGTTTTTTGACATTTAGGTGTGTTTTTGACATTTACCTCTGTTTTTAATCAACCCGTAAATACACTGTTTTAGCGTTACAGAGAAGGTCAAGTAATGATAATTCCCGGCTACTAGCAATTTTATATTAATGCACGGATTATATATTTATACAATGGACCAATCAGTTATATTTAGCACTAATTTTTTCATATTTCAGAATTTATAGACTTTGATTTCACAGTTATAAACATGGTCCGTTTACAAGCATTCAGCGTTTAAAAATTTTGGTTCTTGTAGCCTTTTAATTAAACTGTTCAGATGTGCTAAATTTTGTGTTTTTTTTGAAATTTAGGTGTGTTTGTTGAAATTTCGCTGTGTTTTTGCACTAAGAAAAACACTAAAAAACCTGGAACATTGATAAGAACGGTTTGTCCAATATTCAAAACATATATATATTGGCCAATGTTGGTTATTATTTATTGTCTTACTATCAACGGCCACCATATCCTTAGAAATTGCGTTTCACACAAGACTGCAGTTGTGGAATACAACTAAACCAAACTCCATGTAGCGCGATTGACAATATTGTTTTATTACTGAATGGGCCACAATAACTGTATTTTGCGTATTAGTTGTGAGATTTTGGCTCTAATGCAGGAACCCTGCGGCATCGTTAAGTTTTCGTGCTGCAGAAATTCTTTGTTGCGCAAACACTGAACTAATGTATACCGTTGTATTATGACTAACATACTTATTTCACACATTCTGTTTAAGCACCATTAACAATATTTACAGTTTTTGCCGGTAGTGTGGCTCACTGTTTTTTTCCGAAAATGTAAATGATGTGTCTTGCGGGAGTTGTTTCCTTTACTGTTTGATTAATTCGTGTCTTTGATTATCAATTTAAGCTATTATTGATATTGCCAAATTGTTATTCCTTGGACGTATTCACACATGCACTAACAACAACAAAATGGACCCAGTGTAGTTTACAAACGATATCCGTAACAGTGTCTATCTAACACTTAAGAATTATGTAACGGATTAACACCAGATAATACAGTAACTAACGTAAAATGAACGGAAATTAGAGTTTATTATAACGCGAGCTTTGTCCGTTGTGTATAGTCCCATAAAGAAACGACCGCTCTTCGTTCGAAACATGTTCTAAAACTATTTTTTAATCAAACCATATCTGAAGTGTGGTGTTGGAAAATGGCCGGTTTTGTAGCAACCAAAAAATTTTATTCCGTCTTACTGTCCAAAGCCAGACTATCGGCGCAGCGGCTGCCGAAAAGTAATACTACGATACGAATTTAATATTCTCATAATTTATTTCAGCAAATTCGCTTTATTTGCTGAAGATTTTACACAGCGTATAATACAATGACAAAAGCGCCATATATTACAACTAGACGAACTGCGATCAAACTGTATATACTGGATGCAATGTTGTGCAACGCTTGGCTTTGCAATCTATGATTGATCGTTGAAGTTACAAACCGTCACCAGGGTCGGACTTACGGTTGCAATCTTTTTCAATTGTTTTTTAAACATGTAAGAACGAGGGGCATCAAAGATGGATTGATTATTAACAGTTCTTGGCTAGGCTGTCCCACGCGGTTACGCTTTGAGATATGAAAGTATGTTTCAGAACATTTTTTCTAAGTTTCCGCTTCACTAGTTTCATAGAATGTCCACGGATGGACGTCAGGTTAGAAATTGTGAAAACAGATTCACAATCTATCGATTTCATTTTTTAGATATCGAAATATCAGTGATAGGTCAAAGCGCCACCGTCTTAGTTCTAACAGTTCGAGTTAAGAATTTTAAGGCGTTGTGGATGGTTGGTTTACTGCGTTTTACAGCGGAAAAAAAATTCGCGTGTGCCATCTTTAAAAATCTTCAATGTTATCAACGTCTCTGGAAGATGAAGGTGACCATAGTATACAGGGTAGATCAATCACACATATATAGCTGATATATGTGCGACATGATACATCGGTATCAGAATACGTAAAGCAACGGAAAAGCATGTTGGAAATTCGGTACGCTGTTGTTGCGATATTTCTGTAATGCATTGTGAATTTCAAATTTTTGTCAATTGTCACTTATGACATAGGAAACTGGCAAAATCGAGTCATTACCAATTTTATAATCATTAATTTGATTCGAGAGAGCGATGTGTATTATGGGATGAAAATTATTTACAACCGGCTGTTAGCCGACGGCCGGGATACCGTATATAAATTCAGCATTAAAATTTTACAAAAATCAATATTTTTACACACCATGCTACAAGGTAGTATTAGCTACACAAATGAGCAAAAAAATCTGACATTCGTTAGAGTAATGGCAACGATTTTGCGCAGAGATTAAGTTAGGCAAGATTGGCCGTTTATCGACTTTGCCCTGGCTTACTACTGACACATATTAACTTGTAAAATTCTTTTTGTAGCAGTGAATTTTGAAATTCCCAAAGCAGGAAAACAGTGTTGACAGAGAAAACAGCGAAAATTGAAATTGGAAAATCATGGGAAGCCTAAAGAATATTTTACATGTATTCACTTGAGCTCGGTTAGTTTGAAATCCGATAGTGATTTCTGCCAAAGACTATATATTTATACATATATAGTTGAAATATCTTTGTTCTGAAGGTTGCTTATATATTGAAAACTATATACAATTTATCTTAAATAATATAGGTATTCTTCCACAACTTAGCATATGCAGATTTGTTTAGCTTCACTTTCATGTAAATTCATGGTTACAAAATAAAAAATAGCAAAGCCAAAAGAAAACCAACATTTTGTCAGTTTCTGATTGTTAACTCTTCAGCACTGTCACACTGTTGCAAAACGACAGACGAAAACTAAAACATTACCTCAAAAGGGCTACACAGTTACTGTAGTTGGTTGATTGCTGTTAGTATTTGTTATCAGCAGACTCATTTCTTTAGTGCAAAACTTTTTTTTTAATTTCGTATATTTAAGTCCAATTCTGTTATTGTTTTGTGCTGGATGATGTGAATCCGTCCTTGGTGCTTAACTGTCTTTCAGCTATTTGTGCCTTCGTGACCAAATTTTATGCATTTATATATACGTTTACCTTGTTTTTTACATCTTCATACGGCAGGACGCATGTAAATTTTTGAACGGTAATATATATGCATTTATGTCAAGACAACGAGCTTGAAACCGGTGTCTCATCTATACGGTCGGTCACGATTTGTAATGCAGGTACACATAAGCGCCTTCTCAGTTACGAATTTACGAATTAGCATCTACCCACCAAGTATATACTGATCTCGTCCTATGGTAGCGCAAACTTACGCATCCAACGTGCTTCTTTTAAGCACATGGGGATTGTGTAGCTATCCCATTGATAAACCATCACGCACAAAGTGTGAAATCACATATTAAATTTGTGTTTATACATCACCGGAGCGCATGTGTTGGCTAAAGAGCAATTACCTACCGACATCAGATATATAATGTGAACGCTAATTTTTGCGCGATTTAGTCAATTTTAACAAATGAACAACCTAAATTACATATATACTCATGCACGAATCAGTATTTCGTTAGTAAAGTGACATTTCTCACCGTGTTACCTTGGGTGGCTAGTTGATTGTCGAGTTAGTCGTTCGGTGTGTGTTTACACGTGCGTGGTGATTAGTTCGCAGTGAGAGGTTTCTTAACAAGGAACAGATCCTAGACAGCATGGTAGCTAGTGTACGAGAGTCGCACCCAGGTTTAACTCGCGGTTGGATCACAGAATCACAGAAGTTTGTTCAAGATTATGCAAAATACGTTTTGGTTTAAAAAGGAAGCGGTTAAATGTTTGGTTGTGCTTTCGCTGTATATTTGTCCCATTGGCAGGTATTCACAACCAACAAATTTAAGATTTCGGTCATAGTCAAGATCAAACTCGTTCTAGTAGGTATATATACACGTACGTTTTAAACCCCCATTTCAGTTAAAAGCTTTGAATACATAACTATATATACTTTGTATTACTTTAGTCTCTAATGCATGTGTTGTATAAAATATACGTTTGTTTTGTTTTTCATATAGTAAATTTGTTATATATGGTTTCCATGTGTTTTCTTTCAGTGCAACTTGTGTCTCCATAGCGGGGAACATGCTGCGGTTGCTTCGTTCGATCTTGTTGAACTACAAACTCATTATTTTCGGAGCACCCATGATGCAGCGTTACGTTGTTTTATAACTTCCCATTAGCGTGCGAACGATACCGGTCGGGTTTTTCGTTAGCTCGACGGTCTTGAAATTTTGCGGCCAGCTGGCGAACCTATAAAACGGGCGGTCAACGACTTTTTCGCCTGGTATACAGCAATTCGGCTGGCGGCCCATGTCAAACTAAGGGAGTTCCCACAGGGAAATTTATTTTATGTACATATATGTGTGTCTTATATAAATAGACACACATAATCTTGTTTATTTTCTTAACACTCGGGAATTTTTGGGAAGGAAAATTTTCTTCCCGAAATTTCCCGTGAGTTTTTGGAAATTTTCTTTCCTAAGAAGGGACTTTTGTTTGGGACCTGTTTGCTTTCTAGCGGAATCTACTGTCAAGCAGCTTAGTTCGACGGCAGGACTCTCGCAGATATATACATATTGGTATCCGGTCCGGCTCTCGCAGACACCGATTGGGTCTGGCCCGGCTCTCGCAGACACCGATTGGGTCTGGCCCGGCTATCGCAGACACCGATTGGGTCTGGCCCGGCTATCGCAGACACCGATTGGGTCTGGCCCGGCTATCGCAGACACCGATTGGGTCTGGCCCGGTTCTCGCAGACACCGATTGGGTCTGGCCCGGTTCTCGCAGACACCGATTGGGTCTGGCCCAGCTCTCGCAGACACCGATTGGGTCTGGCCCAGCTCTCGCAGACACCGATTGGGTCTGGCCCAGCTCTCGCAGACACCGATTGGGTCTGGCCCGGCTCTCGCAGACACCGACTGGGTCTGACCCGGCTCTCGCAGACACCGACTGGGTCTGACCCGGCTCTCGCAGACACCGACTGGGTCTGACCCGGCTCTCGCAGACACCGACTGGGTCTGACCCGGCTCTCGCAGACACCGACTGGGTCTGACCCGGCTCTCGCAGACACTGACTGGGTCTGGCCCGGTCTCGCCCCGCGGGGTCTCTCGGCAGACACTGACTGGGTCTGACCCGGCTCTCGCAGACACTGACTGGGTCTGGCCCGACTCGCAGACACCGACTGGGTCTGGCCCGGCTCTCGCAGACGCCGACTGGTTCTGGCCTTGCTCTCGCAGACGCCGACTGGGTCTGGCCTGGCTCTCGCAGACGCCGATTCGGTCTGGCCTGGCTCTCGCAGACGCCGATTCGGTCTGGCCCGGCTCTCGCAGACGCCGATTCGGTCTGGCCCGGCTCTCGCAGACGCCGATTGGGTCTGGCCCGGCTCTCGCAGACGCCGATTGGGTCTGGCCCGGCTCTCGCAGACACGGATTGGGTCTGGCCCGGATCTCGCAGACACGGATTGGGTCTGGCCCGGTTCTCGCAGACACGGATTGGGTCTGGCCCGGCTCTCGCAGACACGGATTGGGTCTGGCCCGGTTCTCGCAGACACCGATTGGGTCTGGCCCGGTTCTCGCAGACACCGATTGGGTCTGGCCCGGCTCTCGCAGACACCGATAGGGTCTGGCCCGGCTCTCGCAGACACCGATTGGGTCTGGCCCGGCTCTCGCAGACACCGATTGGGTCTGGCCCGGTTCTCGCAGACACCGATCGGGTCTGGCCCGGTTCTCGCAGACGCCGATCGGGTCTGGCCCGGTTCTCGCAGACGCCGATCGGGTCTGGCCCGGTTCTCGCAGACGCCGATCGGGTCTGGCCCGGTTCTCGCAGACGCCGATCGGGTCTGGCCCGGTTCTCGCAGACGCCGATCGGGTCTGGCCCGGTTCTCGCAGACACCGATCGGGTCTGGCCCGGTTCTCGCAGACACCGTCCTCCCCCTCTCCCCCCTCCTCCCCCATCGGGTCTGGCCCGGTTCTCGCAGACACCGATCGGGTCTGGCCCGGTTCTCGCAGACACCGATCGGGTCTGGCCCGGTTCTCGCAGACGCCGATCGGGTCTGGCCCGGTTCTCGCAGACACCGATCGGGTCTGGCCCGGTTCTCGCAGACACCGATCGCGTCTGGCCCAGCTCTAACAGACACCGATCGCAATGCAATCGTTGGCGGAAACCTATTGTTGGGACAATATGAAAAGAGACATTGAGCGGTATATTGCATCTTGTGAAGTGTGCCAAAAAATTACTAATCGAGGCCTTCGATAATCCAGAAAATGTGCTTAATGTCATGTCTGTTTCGGCAAATACTGCAATACGAAGCAAAAGATAATGTTTTAAGCGCACAAGAAACGATGAAAGTTCGGCATGAGAAGCGTCGAAAAAAGCATTTGTTCAAATTGGGTGATGAGGTCCTGAAGTTCAACGCCCGCAATGCTAGCAAAATGGTGTTAAAACAGAGCCGACATGGGCAAGGTCCGTTTAAAATTGTTGAAGTTAAAGACAAAAACTTAGTTCGATTGAAAACTCAACTATGAAGATTTTACATTCTACCCGTTTCAGGGGCTTCTCAAGCCGTTTAACGACCTAAAAGTGGACACGGGAGCGGAACGATGCAAACCTTTTTTGTTTACGCCTGCCGACGAAGAATGGCAAAGACAGGATGCAGCAGAGGTTGGCATTCCTGTTGAAAAGTGGTACAGTGCCCGGCAAAACGCTGTTAAACTAAGGCAGCCGAGAACAGTTGTAGACATTGTGGGGGACGGAAATTGTCTTTTTAGATCGCTTAGGTTCTGCGTGAGTGGGGTTCAGCATCATCACAAACAAGTCCGACATGAATTGGTCTCTTATATAGATAGTAAGCTGCACGCAAAGTTGACAAGCGATCTGCAGTAAAACGTTAATGAATATATAAATGAGTCTGGCGTGCAGGATGATGGTACATAGTCCACTGATGCTGAAATACTGAGCGCCACAGCATACTTATCGACTGATATTTACATTTTTCATCTGTTGGTCGAAGCGATGAAGACTGGCTTAAATTTTCGGCAACAGCCATTGGGGTAAAACAGCACGAAAATAAGGCAATTTATTTGGACCATGCTGGAAGAAATCATTATAACGTTGTAACTGCTGTTCGACATTTCATATTGGACGAACAATGAGCTTATATTATGTTGATCAAATGTACTACTCTGCAATCCCTTGGCCCGAGCTTTCTCCGTTGGTGAAAGCTCGGGCCGTGACACCGGCTCTCGCAGACACCGATTGTGTCTGGCCCGGCTCTCACAGACACCGATTGTGTCTGGCCCGGCTCTCACAGACACCGATTGGGTCTGTCTCGGCTCTCGCAGACACCGATTGGGTCTGGAACGGCTCTCGCCGACACCTATTGGGTCTGGCACGGCTCTCGCAGACACCTGTTAGGTCTGGATCGGCTCTCGCAGACACATATTGAGCTCTGGCTCGGCTCTCACACACACATTCGCCTGTAGCTGGGTTTTCCCAGACACATATTTGGGGAGAGGGCTTTTGCAAGAGGCATAATTTCAGGGATCGAGAATTTTAAAAAATGGATTTTTGACCATAAGTTTTGATTGGATGGACCGATTTGGATGTATACAAAAGGCAATGGCCTATCTAACAGTCTGGAACATAGGTAGGTAGCTATAGTAACAAGATAAGGTGTCCGATATTGGGAAATTTTTAAAGATAGGGCTGATGTTTTGCGGGGTAACTTTTGATTATATGGAAAACATAGCTTAGTGCGGCAGGTTCGGGGCCGGTAGACCGCTGACTTAGAAACTGTTCTTTACGTGCCACACGATAGCTTTTACTTCCACAGCTTGGAAATTAAGGAGTGAAACAGCATCCATGGCTTGTAGTTTGTTGAAGATACGAAATTGCGTACTAATAACATTGTTCGACGGTATCAAAACTTTTGTCTGCGGCCTGTATTTCGTCTCGAATTTTGCAGAGATTTGTAATACGAAGTAAACTATTATTTGGTGCAGTTGAGTTACGGTACAGCAAGGCGAAATTATAAAAATAGTTAATATCGGCATCATGCGCCTAGGTTGTTCTTGGTGGGAGCGGAAAGACATTCTGTACACTCGTCGCTGTCTTGCTCGTCTTCTAAGGTTCATGATGTTCATCCCTTGAGGACCTATATAGGTTGTGCGGGTACTTTCGCGGTTTGGGGGACACAATAGGTCACACGCGTTTTAGCAGCCTTGTTTCTTCCCAGTGGCGTCTCAGGTCCAAGTTCGGATTCATTTCACGAGATCTTACGAAAGCATGCCGAAGTTTGACCAAATTCGGGCTTACGGGGGTTTGCCGAGTCCTTTCCGCCTTGAAGGACGGTCCCGCTCTTGCGCTTGAGTGCGCTTCCGCCGGTTATCTCGCTGTTTCAGACCTTATTTGTTTTTCGCCTTCGTTTTTGGTCGGCGTTCAATGGTTTTGTTGCCCGCCTTAACGCGTCGACTGTGGTATCACATTTGTCATGATGTCTTCGAATTGTCGTTCCTATGACTGACTTATTGTTGCACGTGCATCTGTAGTGCTTGTGCACGTACCGGTAGCGTCGACGTGAATTGACGGATGAGCTGTGCTACAAGTGGCGGTTGAGTAATTCATACTCGGCTTTCCAGGCGTCGACTGTTCAGTCATTGCAGAAGCTTCGTTGTTTCAATGGAACGCTGCCCAATCGTTCAGAAACTTCTGGTCAGTGCGATGTTGCTTTGTTCGCCAGGAGATGTATCTTCTGCGGACCCTTCGTGTTGGTGCGACTATTCCTCCGTCATTCAAAACAGCTGAAGCCGCTCACGTAGCTGGTCCGTTACGCGTTATGGTAGTGTTTCGCAATCACCGAGCGGGTCGTCGGCCATCAGAACAAACCATCACCACGTCAAGTCACATCCCAACTCGGCGGCCTCTACATCATGATTGCGAGTAGTCAGACAGTGACGATCTCAAGGTACGGTCGGTGTTAGCTAAGCACGAACTGTAGGCCCGCTGTCACAATAAAACTTAAGGCCTGCCGGGTCTTAGCCCAACAGCAGCAAAACAACGACTGCGCAGCGATTTGACGTTGAACACATTTCCGCAAAGTCTGTAATCCAAGGTCAACGGATGCCTGACGCGCGGGCTTCCATTTTGCTTTACATGCAACACGGCCGTTTACTATGTGAGGTCCGCTAATGACACGAAAAGGAGCTGACGGAAGAGCTTTTTTCTTTTTATTCACAAACGTGCAAGAAGAAGTTTATTTATAAAACTACAATCGAAGCACGAGCAAAGGCATAATTGCATAAATCGATACACTAAAATGCTATATACGAAGGCGGCGATATATAGGTGCAAGAGGCAAGCTGACCATGTATAGACCCATTTTAACGGTCGCCTAAAACGCATCATGCGATCTCGAAGGTTAATGCTGCTGGATTGAAGACACTTATTGTTTACTAAAATGCTAAACAAGTCTGGCTTTCGGAAGGCAACCTTTTATTGTAGTGTTTTAATCCGCGAGGGAAAAAGTTTAACACCAGCAGTGGATGCCACGGGTGATCCCATGCAGTCCTTCCTAAGGCAGTTTTCTTAGCAGGACAAATAACTATAGAGTGCGGGATAAGTACAAGCCACGTAAAAACAATCTACTACAAAGTACTAGCGCGGTCGCGTGAATTCTCCACTGCCTTGCGCCAAGCAGTGAACCGGGAACTTAGTACGGCATAGAACGCTAAATCAAGAGGTAAAAAACTGATACGCCTAATTCGTGGCAACATTATTTAGAGGCAGCAACTCGCAGGTTATCATAAAGCGCAATAGAACACTGAAGCCACATTCGACGTTTTCCCGATGTAGACAATCTCTACAAAATTTTTTCCTCTGCGCGGTTCTGTTAGTTAATACGTTAAAGCGAAGAATAAGAAGCAAAACTAATTTGAACGTCAGTGAAATGCAAATCGACCAAAACTAAAGTGATCCAAACCGTACTGTGATCCACTATCCGTCATGCAGCGCATTTTTATACTTGCGTTAGTCACGCTGCGATACGTTGGCCTAAGACCGAGTCGAAAAATAGAAATCAAACAACCGAAATTTGAAATAACGCACTCAAGTAAATAGGAAACTAATAATGAAAACTCAGGATTCTGGAGTTTCCTGTGAGGCTAAGGTGATTTTACAGTATCCCGAACCAATTAAAATAACACTACCGAGGATTTACGATGTTAGATAAGCCGAGATTCGGGTTCCTTAAAATCGAAAAACTATAAGGTTAACGATATAAGCACCAAAAACGATAACGAGTAACTTTAATTATAAAAGTGCAAGTAAATCGGAGCCGAGTTTGTCAACACATTAGATAGTAAATCAAAATTTGAATTTTTATAGATTTTTATAACGGTAAACATGAATATTTTTTGACTGTATAGCAACATGCACCGGCTCTACATAATGTTAATACAATCTAGCAAACAGCGATGTTTCGAAATCTGTTACGCTGATGAATATTGGGCTCAGCTCCGCTGTCTTAAAGGCGAAGCCGTAATAAATAAATGAGTGCGAAACGCAAATGGACCAATACCCCGGTGAATGCGGACGACACTGCGTGGGCCGGCCTTAGGACGGAGTGGTCGGGCCGCCAGTCCCATCTCAGGCTGCAACGAACCGACGGGGCAAAGCGCGTGCACGCCAGGCGCGGCCACGCCCACAAGCGCAACGCCGACAACAGAAAAGAAAACTGGAAAATAAAAGACGATAACTTACACAAAGGACACAGATTTAAACTCGATGTAATAATATTTAAAGTACTGCTTAACCGACAGGTTATTCCTTGTTGTTTACGGGTGCTGGATTTACAACCACATTCTTTCGCCGCTGGAGATGGCCGCGATGGTGTCAAATGTTTCCGATGCGACGAGTCGTATAAAGCATTAAGTGTTACAATACTGGCATGCGACAAAAGAGCTGCGAGTGCTTGAGCGAGTTTCAGCGAGCGTATTGCTATACGGATTGAGGTAGTATTGGCTAACAGAGGCAGTACTGCACAGAACGACAGAAATCAGAGAAATTTAAAAGAACAATGAACAAACGGCTCAATAGTGTTACTAGAGAAAAGCAAAGCTCAAGTGCAGTGCGTCGGACACCGAATGCAACTACAGGTACAACCACACAAACGCCGACGAAAGAGAGAGTACAAAAAGGTGCGATAAATCTCAGTGGAGAGAAATGGAAAGGGCGAAAAACGAAGGCAAAACTCAGGTGGGATACGCTTAGCTGATGTTCATACCAAAGTCACAGACGAGTAAAACGGTAAAAGAATGAAGCACCACAAATTACAAAGTCAAATAGGTGAGTATATACAACATAACAACTGCATAATAAGCACAGGTGAACCCGGATATAGCGCCGGTGATCTGATCTGTGCGCTATGCGGTTGTGAGGGTCCCGATATTTTCTGAAAAACTGTTAGCAATACGTAAACTGACCCGAAAGCAACGTTACATATAACGTATTGCTGCGTTATCTCCCAATCACTTTGCTCATTGGAAATATGTGTATTTATAAGGATCGAAAGTGAAATTGTTATATCTTAGCCCAAATAAAATTTATGTCTTGGCCCAAGGGGAGCAGTTGCCCGGTCGCTCCTTATATCCACCCTTGGTGTAAGGCCTACCGAAGACCTCTGTTGGAGCAGCTAGCGTAGTATTACCAGTATACAAATACCGAAAACATTGCTTGTACATGTAAGTTCAGAATTCAGATTGAAAAATACGTTATTTTTGAATTTTCATTCTATCAACTCTAAATGTTCAAGATTTTGTTTCAGTTTAAACGTATATTGCTATAATTTTGCTTCAAGTTGATACAGTTTTGCGATCAATATATAGTTAAAATTAGTGACAAATTCCCATTTTATTAAAAATATATTTGCAATATTTATATTAATTTGCATGCATCGGCTAATCATGTTTTGGAAGCTGGAATAACAGCTATTATGTAAGTTTAGACATAATGATGTCTACAATATATTGATACTATCATGATTGCTCTTACAATCGTCACTCTGTGGGGGTGCTGTTTACAAATGGTGATACAATCGTAACAGTGTCTACAATATTTGTGAGTCTACCGCGACACTGCCCAAAATAGTTATGCTAACGTGACATGGTCTGCATTGTCGTTGACAGTTTTTCAAATTTTCAATGCTGGCACGATATTGCCTGCAAACTTGGTGACTTTGCCACAGCTCTGTCAACAAAATGTTCCTTATACCTTACAGCATTTTGTGCACTGCCACAGTGACACGTCATGACACTTTATACAAATTGCCAATAGTGACCTACTCCATAGCCTCAATGGTATCACACGATACTATCAGCGAACTTTGGAGTGCTATGGCTGGCACACAGCAATTACACTCAACTAGTGGTCGGACCACTAATGCTTGCCAGTACATTAGACTGGTGATGTAGACCTTGTCACGGTAACATAACTATTTTGTAGACAGTATCGTGTGCAGCCATACCAATATTGTAGACACTGTCACGATTATATCACCATTTGTAGACAGTACCATGACAGAGTCACCGATGTTGTAAAAACTATCATAGTGGTACTAACTTATTGTAGATATTATCACGACAAGGCTTAAATTTAGGGAGTAACTGTCACAATGTGTAGGCAATGCATGCAAATTCCTATCAATGCTGCGGAATTGAAATTTGATAGTGATTTAATATTTTTTTGTTCCAAGAAGCCGAACGGTACCTATTTTTGGTCAGTCAAGCTGCTTCCATACCTAGTTACCCAGCTATTGCTAAGCTGAAAAAAGTGATTTTCCTTCCTTTGTCACGTGAAAATCTGTCCGGGTCTAGGGGCCAGCTATAGCCATATAATAACCACCCGGACACTTTTTTTCGAGGTCGGACACTTTTTTTACCCGGACACTTTTTCACGTGACACCGGTCATTTTTCACTTTTCTCCAGTCAGACGTTAACTTGCCTTTGATTTAACTCTAGGATGCCTTATTTAATCCGTTAGATACTTCATGAAACATTAACTGATTAAAAAACTCTGTTTAGAAGTTGTAGTCTGAAATATATTTTAGCTTACCATAATTAATGTTAGGATTTTTTTCTCATAATATATAATGCGGCGTTCACGTTATAATGTCCCCAATGTTTGGAACCTATGTACCCCACACAGTGTCACACACACTGTTGACAACAGGGTGTCTTAGACACCCCCATGTTTTTAATAAATTTTTTCAACGGTAGCTAGTTACGCGTATTACCACTTGCCGACAGTGTCCGGCACACCGTGTCTTCTGGCAGTTTTATTGACTCTGTTCGGAATTATTTGAGCAATATTCATATGGGCTAGATACAAATATCGAGAATTTAGGAAAAACTCCACAGGACAGTTGACTAATAAACCGCATTCGCTACAGACGGTGTCCGTTATAGTTAATTCGCGCCAAATTGGTAGCTAAGGGTGTGTACGACACTGTCTAGAAAAAATTTAGTAGCTAAGGGTGTGTCGTACACCCTCAGCATTTTATTTACAGTATGGGTGTCACCCTGACTGTCTATACGGTAGGGTCGCGACTACAGGGGGTCAAAAGTTCCAAACAGCGGGGACATTATAACGTGAACGCCGCATTATATATTATGAGAAAAAAATCCTAACATTAATTATGGTAAGCTTGGAATATATTTCAGACTACAACTTCTAAACAGAGTTTTTTAATCAGTTAATGTTTCATGAAGTATCTAACGGATTAAATAAGGCATCCTAGAGTTAAATCGAAGGCAAGTTAACGTCTGACTGGAGAAATGAAAAATGACCGGTGTCACGTGAAAAAGTGTCCGGGTAAAAAAGTGTCCGACCTCGAAAAAAAGTGTCCGGGTGGTTATTATATGGCTATAGCTGGCCCCTAGACCCGGACAGATTTTCACGTGACAAAGGAAGGAAAATCACTTTTTTCAGCTTAGCAATAGCTGGGTAACTAGGTATGGAAGCAGTTGGGACTGACCAAAAATAGGTACCGTTCGGCTTCTTGGAACAAAAAAATATTAAATCACTATCAAATTTCAATTCCGCAGCATTGATAGGAATTTGCATGCATTGCCTACACATTGTGACAGTTACTCCGTGAAATTAAAGCCTTGTAGTGATAATATCTACAAGAAGTTAGTACCACTATGATGGTTTTTACAATATCGGTGACTCTGTCATGGTACTGTCTACAAATGGCGATATAGTTGTGACAGTGTCTCCAATATCGGAATGCCTACACGATACTGTCCAAAATAGTTATGCTAACGTAGCAATACGTAACTGAACGTAAGCC
>JASANE010026554.1:0-11362 GCA_030248225.1 Trileptium ribeirensis
GCCAATAATGTATAACAGCAAGTGACAGGCCTTATATGAAACAAGCGCAGCACACTTTGAACTGTTGTGCTACCAGACATTGTGGTATACTGTCTGTTTCCACGTGCGTTGTTGTTCGCTCTGTTTCCTAGTTTTCTTAAGGAAGCGAGCAAAAGCTCCTGGTTATTTTTAGGTTTGCATACGCCGTTTGCAACAATGTAGTCGGGCTTAGATTCCTTAAAATTGTTAAACATTGCACGATACACAAATTCATTCAAAATATATATTAGATACACTACTTAATTAAAGGGTTGAGTGGTAGTTTTACAAGTAGACTTAACGAATAAAGTTCAAGTACGGATTTAGCTATTTTTTGGGGCTCAATTTATGGGATTATGGTTTCGGACGCTGCTGGAATAAACAGTCAAAAGCTAAGTATGGGGGAAGTCAGGGGGTACGAAATAGAGAATTACATGTTCCAAAAATCTAAAACATTTATTTGTCATAAAAACTGCCAAGATGGATATTTTCTGAAACAACTCGCCTATCTGAGTTGAATGGTATAAAAATTATCTCTGTATCTCCGAAATTGAGCAATTTCGGTATGGGGCCGCTGAAGGAAAAGTCCTTCTATTCGTTGTGATTGATATCAAATTTTCAAATGTATATACGGCTTTATTTGCAACCCTCTCATGCACCATTTGCGAAGAACATTAGTTTTAAAAATCGTATGTAATTTAATTTGTGGTGTAAAACTGTACGGAAGCTTACAAAGGTCGCTTACTTTTTATCAATTCATGTTAATAACTTCGTATTGGAACCAGATGTTCAAATCTGTAGCTTCATCTCCAAATTTGCAATTGAATCCTGTTTTTTCACAAAGTTGATTTATGAAAACTAATTTAGTATTTTTATTGAAAATGGATACTCGTAGCGTTAGATGCTTTTATATAATGGTTTTGACATGACTCATTCGCTGAATAATTACAACAAACAGTTTATTAACAAAGCACATGCTGTTTTAGGATGACATTGTTGCATCAGACGTTAAAGGCCATCATAGCGAGCACGAAACTTAAACAATGGCATATATACTGATAGAGTTAACGCACATCATTTAATTTCTAAATAGTGTTGTTAATTTCGAAAGACGAATAGTAACTATCGAAAAAAACAATCTCTGCACGATTTTTGTTTCTAGTCGTTCGATTTTGTTGTCAAATGTCACCATCACATAGGAAAGAGAACTACTTATAACCTCGTTGGTTTTAACAAAAAGGCGGAAGCGCTCGAGTATCAAAAGCTTTGCCGTATATATATTATAATTAATATACATAAATATATTTTGTATGTCCTTATTACAAATATATATCTATATTTTGTTAGTAATTGTATTAAATATGGCAGCTATTTGCTAATTTATAGAAGTCTATTATGCATTACACATATATAGATATATAAGTTTCAGCGCATTTATGAGTGTACAAACAACTTCAGTATTAAATTAAATACATAAAATACATAACATATATAAATGTCATATAAATGTATATATATTTAAACACATTGCAATTATGATTGCAATGTTATAGTTAGTTGTACATTTTTACAGATATGTATACCATCCGTGGATAATACATATATATAATAGACATATATTTATATGCACGCAGGGGCATCGCCAGCTTTTCAAAAGTGTATGGTTGGCAAAAAAGGGTGGGGGTAAAGGGGGCTGTTGTCTACAATCATCTTGTTTTGTTATAACCCCGTCAGTTAATTTTTTTTTCCGAAAGTCAGGGGGGTTGGCATCGCCCCCCTCAGATTTTGCGACGCCGTGTACGTATATATATAAACGTAAATCCTGCTACTGTTTTTAAATACTTTAAAATACTTTTCCTATACATTTTTTGATTTATTATAGTTTAATTATTGTTGTGTTTGGTAATGATTACGTGATCGTATACTTATAAAAGTTAATTAACGACGATAAAGACTGTGTTGTTCTGATGTCTAATTTATATATATATATACATTTGCCAAAGCGTACTACTCCTAATAATGTTTGACATATTGTAAAAAACATATAAGTTCCTTTGGGTGTGTAGTGTGTTTAAAAATTTGTGCAATTAATTTCGTTATACGCGATAGGCATGTTTGTGAGAACGCCATTTTCTGACCCTTTCCGAACCTCACCATTCCACCGACCCTGCCGAAAAGGAAGACACTTTATTAGAACAGAAAATTAGCTAAACCCTTTTATTAAACATGTAAAATCAGCTTTGTAAAAAACCTTATTTTTCCCTGGTTTGTTGTTTTTGTAACAGCCGTCGGATTGTGATATTCCTTTCACTTTATCTCAACTTGTGCGTTAAGTAATAAATCATTTCGCAGAATCGTGGTCCAGTGGAAATAGTATTCTTCAAATCCAACCATTGGAGTTTGCGCGTAACTGCTTACGGCAAACGGTTTGCACAGCAGCATTATGATCGGAACAAGTTTTTTCGACTTGATTATAACAGTCAAATGTAAATCATTATGTTAACCGCTGTTGGACAGGGTAGTTTTATGATCAAAATAATGTTACGTTTACGCAATGATAAATTAATAATAGCTGTATCCTGAAATTGCCCTATTACGAATGCTTTAGCCAAATTTCCTATCGATATTTTTCGTTGCTTCCCTGAGAACAACGCATGGGAACTAGATATTTGTTTCTGAAGGCTTAATTACGAAGGCTATTTCAATAAATCCAATTTATGCCTGAATTGTATCAGTTTTCGTCGACTACTTATGGAGAACCATTTATTTTAAAATATGCTGAATTTAACCGTAACCTCGAGACTCTATTGGTTGCTGTGATCAGTTGCTATTACCCTCATCAAAATGACACAATATTGCTTCTCAGAATTTCCGTTACCGTAGCTTGTATACAGTAAAATAACACAAATTTTTTTTCATTAGCTAATTGAATTCCGAGTAGTGAGTGGAACGAGTGTAGCGAAGAATTCTCACTCGCCAGACTGGTAAATATTGACGGTGTCTGTTTCTGAGCTTTTTGACGGCTGAGTAAATCTTTATTTGTCTCCTTTAGTTAGACGCGACTCATTCCGACCATAGTAGGCCGAATTTGCTCGGGTCTGGTCAAACAAAGCCCGACAAAACATGTTTTGGATTGTATCTTGACAATCAGTTCACAAGCCTATTTAATGCTCATTTTGTAGAGCAAAATAAGCTCTATAAAAGTGCATATGATGTTTTGCTACTTGGCTCTTTGACAATGCAGGATTTGCTTCAAAAAGGTACTGAAATTGACCCATGAGACCCAAAATACACGAAAATGGCAATATCTCCGCAAACACTCCAGCTATATAGGTATTATAGGGCTCATTTTGCAGAGCAATTCATTCACTATATATATATATAGCTCGACATAGTATGGTGCTATGTGTTTATTTACGCTGCACTGTTGGCTCAAAACGGATTATTTAATGGGATTACGAGACCTAAAGTACACAAAAACGGCAGTAACACCTGCAACCATCGAGCTCTATAGGCTATTATTGGTCCCGTTGTGTAGAGCAAGTCATCCTCTGTGTAGTTGCATTATACAATAAGCAAAATAGCACGCAATAAGCGATACCTAAGTACATTACAAGCTGGCACATCTAATATTATATCCAAGCAACATGGTTAATATTCGGCTCTTTTTGTAACTGGTAGGTGTGTAGTTCTCTCATATTCAATACTTAGGGTTCTCCAATTTGGTAATGAGACAACCTACAAGTTTCTAATATGTTTTACGTTGATAAATCGCAAGCTATAAAATTGTGACTTAAATCTGTGACTCCGCCTAACACCAGCACATTGGCGCTATGCCGGAAACGCGTCAAAAGAGACACAGGACACGCTCATCGCGAAGGATCTCTTGTTCCTGAAGGGCGAATATATACGGTGCCGTGCCTGGGATAACAAAAGCTGGAGCTCATCGACGATGTAGCTCAGCTCCTTGTTCAGAGGCGACGAGTCGTATGGGCGCATGTCACTGCTGATGGAGTCATGATGATTCAGGCTTCAAGGCCTAAATTCCAAGTTAAGTTCCACCTAACCCTCCTGATAGTTTTGCACCGGTTAGAAGATTTAAGACTAAACATTTTTATTGATTTAATATCCATAGCAACACAAGACAGCAGCAGTAAGCCACACTTTTATATATAATATATACATATCATGTATGCTTATACGAAGAGCAGGGGGTTACCTCCCCTTAGCCGTCGGTCTCCCTGCCCAGTGGACTAACACCCTTTTCCCTGGCGACGCGAACCCCATCGCAGCGGAGTCGCGACCCCGGGAGACCGTATGCCAACACTCCCCAGGACCCGGCTGCCTCTCCTAGGACCACAGACCTCGAGCACAGACAGACCACAGACCACAGCATTTATGATACATATATTTTCACTTTGAATAGAACATATAATATCCGATACAAAATGACAGCTGACATTTATACCGCCAAAACCAAGTATGGTTCCTAATCCGCAGCAAAGACATATGTAAGCCTGATGCTTATAATCCATGGCTGTAGTGCATATTGTTTTGGTAAAATTAAAATCTAATCTGTCAAAACTCGATTTATGCTTCATTGAACAATTCTGACGGTTCGCGGTTTCAAGCACCGCCAGCCAGTATTTTGGTCAAACCATATATATGAATGTTATAGGTTTTGTTTTTTTTACATTGGATACGCTTGCTATATGGTATAATAAAATTGACCATTGAAAGTATTCATTGGAAACAATACAGAATATACGCGTTGATATGTTGCTTAACTAGATTCGTACATTCAAGCCGTACAAAAAGAATAATTGGAATTGCGGTCGCGTAGACTCCGTTTTACAAAACATCCACTTTAAAACTGAAGGGTGAGGATACAAAATTTGCCATGAATTTTGTGGGTGCTACATAGAACCCACAAATTTGATAATTTGTCGGTGCTTTCGATGCACCCACTAATTTACTGTGTACTGGTCCTAGTACACAGTAATCACCCAGTAATTTGATGAAAATTTGTGCGTGCTAATTAATTGCACGCACCATGTAATTTTGCAGGTGCAATCAAATCAAAGTAATATTAATTTTTGTGGGACAAATTTTATTCCCCTGTTTCAGTTTTAAAGTGGACTGTCTATTCCGTCAGTGAAATTGGTAATTTATTAATAGACCATAGAAATATTCTAAAATTCTCAATCGTACAGATAGATACAAAGCTAAAGTTATGAAAGTCTATGTGAGATAAACTATACATTATAAACGCCTCTTTGATATGTCGAACAGAAACCAGTTGTGTTCCGACGCCTAAATTACAACTTGAAAACGGTTTGTAAAATCTTAATTCATGCAACAAAATTCATACAAATTTCTTGAAACACGTAGGGAATAATGTGATTCTTAGCTATAATCGATCAAGCTGCGCTGTACAAACTCCAATTCAATGGGAGCCATGGATAAATCTTCCCTAAATATTGTTGGTGCCTTGAGCAATGGTACATATTTATGGATGGGCGTCAAATCGTGCGTATACGCTGACTGGGCTTCCAGACTCCGTGTCACATTTTTGTGAGCGACCACGCCCCCCCCTCCAAAAATTTTGAAAACAGACATCTTGTAACAAATAGGCTTTGCATGGGTGGGGTACCGGTGGCTCGGGCTTTCGCGCCCACTTCCAGCCCTGGAGTCACTCACTACTTAAGGCTTCAAATGATTGATGAAAACTACGTAAACTAGTTAGAGTCGGAATAAAACGTCGGAAACCAGTTTAGTCCAGATGAGGTGTTATCTTTTGCTAGCTATTATGCTATTAATGAATCGACGACACTGAGCTAAGATACATTGGAAATTTTTACTGCTATAAACAGGTATGTAGTGCTTTGATATTTTTTCGTTTTGTTTCAAGGCTTTATATGTTAATGTTATTATAAATCATTGTTTGGTCATAATAAACTATTGATGAAGTAATATTCATTCACGCATTTGCATTTGTGTATTTTGTATACTATATACTAAAACATTTTTAGGTAACATACAGTTTTGACAACCGAAAAAGTTTCGTATCATTTTAAAAGAAAGCCAACGAACGTACTAGAGAAATCGCTTCTTCTTTTGTGAAAAATATTAACGCATGGATTACTTACTACATTTTTGTTTAACTCTATTGCTACAGCTACGCCAAACTTAAAATATACACTACATATCCATATATGTATTTCTGGTTGTGCATCTTGAACGAGTCTATGTCCTGATGTGGAACTAATACATACTGACTATCCGAATGTTTTATATTTTAATGTTATAAAACATTGTTTGATCATAATAAACCAATGCTCATTCATACATTCATATTTGTATACTATATCCTAAAACATTGTTTATGTAACATGCAGGTTTGAGAAATAAAAAGGTTTACATCAGTTTAAAAGAAGGCTAAGGAACGTAGTTTAGAAACCTTGTTTCTTTGCAAAAACTGTTAGCGCATGGATTACTTACCTTTTCTTTGCTACTACAGCGATACCATACCTAAAACATACACTATATATATTTACGTCTGTATATGCGTCTTGACTAACTTGATATCCTGATGTGGAACTATTGCATAGTGGCTATCCGAATGAGATTTGGCCCCAAAGCAGTTGTATTTAAAGCTTATATAATTTACTATTTAACCCCTAAAACTTAAATATCTTAAGCAAAAACCCACATTCACCACCTTTGTTCACAAAATTATAAAGCAATATGTACTCAGACCTTTTATTCAAGCCTGATTTTTGTTTATCATAAAAGACTTACGGTTTAGGTTTTACATATAGTTAACTCATCAGAGATAAGCAGTTTAAAATGGTTAAACGGAATATTTGGAATAATTGATTGGGCCACCAAAACTTCCGCGCCTGTGGGACAGATCATGAGATACATTTTCTTAGCTAGGAACGGTCTACTTTCCAAATCAAACCTATCAATAAGCTTACCAGTTTAGCGCCAGTCAAACGAATTTGTTAGTATGTGAATTATCTTATCGAAATTTTCACATAATTAGCTGAATAACATGTGTGCTGAAAATAATAATATACTTATAACAATATAGTATATATCAGGTTTTCCAAGAACGCATTTAGTAATATCAAGAACCACATAAAAGAAGACAGTGATATTTACCAGCACTATAATGTAAACCCGTGGTGGATGGCGGCGGGAGTTTTCACGCTCTTTTTGCTTTTTTGAAACAGCCAAAACGAGTTACCATCACAGTGCTGAGAAGTATACACTGTTTGTAATATTCAATTAGTTTTTTTAGTTAAAGTAGTTAGCTATTTAGTTAAACAGAATAATTTAGGTATTCGTGATGAATTTAGTTGTTAACTATGACCTGAGAGTAGGGAAGATAGTATACTAAATGTACCTAATTCGATATTGTTACAAATAACGCAAATACTAGCATTTTTCCCGTTTAAACCCGGATTAGGCAATATCTGCGACTATATACTTTGATGGGGCATAAAACGGATATTTGTATTTCATCCGTGATCGAATTCAAGAGTGATTTTTGGAGCAATCAAAAAACGCAAAATTCATTTACGGCTCTTTCTTGATGACACCTTTAAAAAGAAAAATATAAGACTACGGCGGGTTATCTTACTGTGGCACGTACTTAAACATGTTAGGCAGACTGAACAAAAGTCATACTAAATTATAGATAATGAATCGATGCTTGTTGGGCGTGAGTATACCCGTGGTTTTCAGAATCATCTGTAATCCCAACTACCGTTGGGTTTTTGAGCACTATAGAATCGCCAAAATTCTACGTTTTCTCATTAAACCAGCAGCTTTGTGGAACACAGTAGTATTTTTTAACCAAAATTAGGTCTGCTAGTTAAGATTTTGACGGCTTTTTTGGATACATATCAATACTAGAGGTGCGACACCGACGGTCCAACCGTGTTTCCATGAATTTCACAACTGTCTGTTAATATATGGCGGCTCCTAATGCATAGCTAGGCGTCAAGATCTCCTATTTTGTTTTTATGTAGTTTGTTTTCTCAAATAATGGCATTAAAACCAAGTTTCACGGCAGCTGGTTTATCGTCAACCGAAGTGCCTCGGTACGTCAATTCCAAGTCCCGTTGCTTAAATGTGATTTACAATGTTGCTGATGACACTGCTCAGTAGATTGGACGTTATGGCACTCAAATCTGTGCTTACATTTTACCTATCTCGCGGTCAGTCCATCATCAAATCTACATAACCGTTTGTTTACTAAGACGGAAATTTTACCGTTTTATGCCCTAAGTTGCATTTCTTCTGAACACTGGATGCAAGGCACGTCTGGGCCTCGCCGAACCCATTCATACATATCAATCCGACTACATAAATGGATGTCAGAAATGCTAGTGATATTGAGATTATTCCTTGGGCGCTTGCCTTCACTCCCCCTCCCCGGGCCAGAAATAAGCCTGATTGCTAAGCCCATTAATGATACTCACAGTCAACCAAAAGTAAACTTTCACATCACCGTTAAATTACTCTTCTCAGTTGGTATTCTTGTCGACCAACTGCAGGCGGTAAAGGGCTAACTGAAATATTTTAACAATAAATTTAAACTGCAATAATAAATATTTCTAGCAGCAGCAGCAGCAACTATTTATTACGACGTTAGTAAATATTTTCATTATTATTATTAACTTCAGAGAAGATCGATATCGCGTTCGTTTATAGTTTTCGCTCGTTGTTGAAAAACTATATTATACTAATGGTGTTTTCATTTCTCTTTTGGAAGAAGACAACTTAATTCCTTCAGCGAATGTACACGTCTCTTGTTTTCTTTGTGGAAAGACTTTTATGTTGCCATCCACCCGATTTATTTTATACTGTCGTTGTATATAAAAACTATTTAACAATTTGTCGTATTGGCTACAAATTCTATAACGGAGTTAATAGTTTCGTAGATTGCAACATCGAACATAACATACATGGTGAAATGAAAAATTTTCCACTGTTATAACGACATAAGACTAGTAAGCAGTCGAGCTCGCTTTATAGTGATTGCAGTTATAGGGAAAACGCTGTTACAGTGGAACAAGCTCAAATCCGATATTAACATTGAGGGCACAATACCTGTTTTGTTACGCAACTAGAGTAGCTGTAAATATTTTTGGTGAAAATATTGGCTGGTGGGGTTTTTTTCAATTTAGACACAACTAGTCTACACACATTGGTTTGCAAGAATGATGTAAGTATATATTTAACCAAAAATCTGATTTCGAAGAGTTTTCACTTCACTTCAAATATGTAAATACAGTGTTAGCCACCTCAATTTTAGTACGAGTCAGCACAGGTGTGGCGCCCCTGCCTCCTCATTGGAATTGAGCCTATCGGAACGTTCGTTTTGTCCGACCAAATTATGTATACTAAAATTTTGGTGGATATAGTGCAAATGTCTATATTTTGATTTTTTTATTTGTGCCAATGCTAAACAGTTTCGCTGTAAGCACGCTGTATGTGCCGTGTTTTAAATAATATAAATAGAAAGAAATTAAATGTTATTTAGTACACAGAAACACACAATACAATGCAACAGGTTTACTGAAACAAATTGTTGATATACACATATTTACATACATTGCATTAAGCATAACAGATATAAACATTTGATGATTTAGCAGAAACTTTTAAGTAAAAAGGAATGCTGAAACTAGCTAAGCTTACCGCTGATATCTCATTAGAGGTTGTTTCCAAATTTTAGGTTCGATCTGACACACACATTTTGTATAAAAGACATACATATACAGTACTCGTTGACCGATCGCCTAAATAATTAATACGTCGTCCTCGCCTAGTTTGGCGAATGAACAAATCCTTCGGATTGACATCGGTAGAAGCAACAGCTTTTGGTTCCTCGGCCCATCGGCTTGGAATATTATGCCGCAAATATTACGCGACCGTGATACCATAGTTCTTAACGTGACTGCATTTAAAGCAAAACTGAAAACTCACTTGCTTCTCTGTTCGCCAGAGTGATATTACAAACTTGATGCATGACTATTCTATATTTTGACAATCTTGTACTTTTGCAACGTTTTTGCGAAAAAGGCGCGTTGTAAATGCCATTCTTACTATCCCGAAATTTACGGATAAAGCCCGAACCTCGGCTCATCGATGGTCTAACAATTGTTTAAAATATTTTTTACGGTTTATTTTTTCATGTTTTTGATGGTTCAATTATAAGGTCCGACGTCGAGAACTCGTGCACTCCCTCACTTAGATCAACTAGAGACTATATATATATATATATATATATATATATATAAAAATGTTCACATTAGAAACAGTAACCGATTACCGGAATGGCTGTGCAATGAGGTTTGCATTAGCTGTTTAGGCCATCATTGCGAGATATAATAAATATCTAAAATGGTAAATATATACGTATATTTTAATATCAGTCAGTCAAACAATGTTTTCTGAGGTGTTTTCAGAATATTATAAAGCATAATATATATAAAATTATTTATTGTTATATGAAACATTATTAATTGTTAACAAAAACGTCAACAGCAATGTGTAATGGTTAATTAAGCATTAATTTAAAAAGTAATCTAATTGTCACAAACTGTTGTAGTATTTAATGGCCTGTGGTTAGTTTAAATATTTACTATATCGTGATGGTACTTTGTTATGCCAACGGATGCCAAATGTGCTGGAAATATTTTTTTCGGTTTATTACAATTCATAAAGTAGATAAATATTTAATTTCCTTTAACGCCATTTCCATCCGCGCACCATCGTATATTAGAAATAATTCGATTCACAGCTGCCATGCCTAGCGGCCTGCCGCATACTCACCGTCGACGTTTCGCGCAGCACAATTTCATCTCTGTTGCACCACTTGCATGGAATAACCTGTCATCACTTCTTGCGTGAATCCTCCGATTTTAACTGCAACATTTATATCTCTACTGGAAACCTACCTATTTCCTGGAATAGACGATACAATATGATATAGTATTAACCCAAGCTGTTTTATAGCTTGTTGTTCGCTTATGTGCCTTTGTAATATTTACCAGAATCTCTATACAAACTTTTCGACATCCGGTTCACATACTGAGCGAACCTACAGACTGGAAAAAGACTACTGCAGAATCCTGTAAAAACATTTGTACAATCTTCTATGTTCACAGTATTGAGTAAGCCTAAAGGCTGTGCATAATCCTTAACGAATTCTATACAAACTTCTACAATACGGTTCACATATCGAGCGAAACGTAAAGGCTGTGAATGACTCTTGCCGAATTTTATATATACAATTTTTTTTTCTATATTTCGGTTCACATAATTA
>JASANE010026555.1:0-42836 GCA_030248225.1 Trileptium ribeirensis
TATAAATATCAGGGAATAACCGGAACCAAAATTTACCGGAACCGGAACCAGCAACCGGAACCGTCCATTTAAACCGGATCCGGAACCGGAACCTGGTCTTCGAAATTTATATATAGTAAAACAGATGATGGAAGAAATGAAGGTATGGTGGATTTAAAATGCATTAAAAATAACTTTTACATTAAACTTAATGTTTTGCGATGGTATTATTGCCTTTCTGAAACTTTAAAGAGACTGATGAAGCTAATAATGTTTATTTATCGATCAAATATGTCGATTTTTGGATACCCAGAGCAAAAAATGCCTTCCATTATACACCATTGCGTATACTGCGTCAAATCTAATATGCTTACAAACCTTGGAGCGTAGAATACACACTTTCCCTCTGTCTCCAGTCGCCTTCCTTTACTACACATATGTTTGTTACAAGTTCTTCTGTAGGAAACTTGAAGTTATTGGTTTATATGATTCTTAGAGAAAATAATAGATAGAAGGTAATTTTCTGATCAGTGGTCAGGGACACTGCTTAGGCAAGTGATAAGTTTTGGACAAACAGTGCCCGTCAGTTAGATCATAATGATGATAACTTTCTAATCAGAATGTTATAAATGAGACACATTGTGATGTTGTTCGCACAGTTTCAATAAATACAGTTCATTGCCAAGAAAGCAGTTTCTAGCTGCGTTGCAGATAACGTTAGTCTACTTCAATTTAGACTGATTTACCAAGTTTACAAGCGCACTGGCGGGTGCTTGACGCAATTTATGTTAGCCAAGCATACCCTAAGTACTTCTGCGTAAGCCATACTCTGTTACCGAGTTGGACCGGTTTAATTCAAACGTATCCTACAGACTTCTGGATGTGTAAAATAGCTGCTACAAGCATCGACCTGGCTTTGATTTAACAAACTCCTGCAGGTTATTATGAAAAAATTCCTGCTCAAATTATATGCCCTGCTTACGTAATCCTTTCTTTTGCTTGGTTGTATTGGAGCTTGATCATTGTATAATATATATTACATATGTTTGGATTACAGGATAAAGCAAAAAACGTGGAAAATTTGAAACAAAATTTTTAAACCGGAATTCCGGTTCCAGTATGGTTTTTGCCCTTTGCCGGAACCGGAACACGATTTTCGCCGGAACCGGAACCGGAATTCCGGTTACTCCCTGATAAATATGTTAATATAAAATTTGTGAGCTACTGTGAGCACAACATATCCTGTGTGTAAAAGAATATGTGTGTCTTTAATTTAATGTATTCGTGTATAATGTGAAATTAATGTTGAAAGATTTTGACGACAATGCTGAATCACTGTTATACATCGCATCTAATATGTATACTCAATTGAATGTGTTGTTGAGAAGCAATACCGTTGACCTTCGAACCACAGCTCAAATAGTTTTCTATGCTTATATGCTTATTCGCCGGTTACTCCGTGTTGTCTACTGTGTTATGTCGCGATGGATTTGATTGTGATATGTGTGCTGTGATGCATCTGACACTGGGTTTCAAATATGGCGACTTATTGGGGTCGTAATTACGGTCACACTAGGTGGTTTGGAATTGCTGGCATTGGTACTTCGTATTCGCTGTACGACAATATATGGGGTGATGATGGACCTATGTTGAAAACCGATCATTGATATAGCTGACAATTACACAACCTGTATGGATTGTAAAGACGACCAATATTAAATAACGTATGAATAATGTTGTCGATGAACAAAATATATACGTTAGTAAAAGGTATTTCATAACAGTGATTTATGAACTATAGACAATCCGTAAAAACTACAGAATTTAACAAATGGTTATTGCATAATTAATATATGTGTGTATGCTTGTATGGAATGCGATGGCGCTGTGAACATGTGTATGATTAGGAAAATTTGGGGACAAATTTTTGTCCGACGGAGGGGATAATGTGACATGTTGAACCCTCGTTTAATAGTTTTCCTACTAATCTGATCCTACCATCTTATGTGTATTTCATACGCTTCTATTGTGGGAAAATTTCCGTGGGAAACTCTGCGTCGTCTTGGTACCCTGTCACATGTATTACGCGCCGCGCATTTGTTGTTGAATAATGCGTAATGTAGCTTGCGTGACACGTGTATATGCTTAATGTAATTTGTGCGATATATGTATATATTATAGGGTATAGGAACAATATGCTGCAAAAAGTATTTATTATGAGTGCCTGTGTGCTTGTTTATTTGTTGACATTACTTATAGTGTATGTAGTGGCACGTAAATTGCGATTGTTTGTACGATGTCGTATGTTGTGTATTGTAAAATTTATTGTTTTGAAATTGTAAAATTCCTAGCATGTTGGGCTTACAAAAATATAATCAGTATAATTTTGGTCGTAACTGGCAGGACGGATGGTTTGGGCATATAGAGATTCTAATACCAAACACCATAGGGCACGGTGTATATATGCGTAGGCAAGAGCCAATAACAGAACCATCACGGCAGATGAAAATCACAGATTCTCGTTTCAACACTGTGAAAAACTGTCAAAAATGGTAAGACCATATGACGTAAGAAATGAAGATTTAGTACAACAGTATTGCGAAAACAAATAGAATATAAAAACAACCCATTTAATACGACGAACTTCTCACAAACTGAAACACATTCAGCTTATACAGACGGATTCATTTAATCACTAGTTGCTGTTTTAACCAAAACAACTATGCTGAATATCTAGTCGGTTCCAAAATTTGGGCAAAGCAATTTTTGTGAAAACGAGCTTCATTTTCAGGGAAAATTTTAAGGTGAAAAAGGTTTTGAACATACTATCCATATTATATTTTCTGCTATTATTTGTAATTGTCATAGAAATATTTTGAGGTTTTATAAGTGGCAGCAATTAATTTAAAAAAACGTGTACTATTAAGAAAATATGATTAATTATATATGTTCCCCGTTTGCGAACTATGTCACGTTTAATACAAAATCGAATCGAAAACTGACATAGATAAAATTTAAGTACCACCAGTAATTGTAATCGCATCAAAACCGTATATACCTTCGAGCTCTGTAGTAGATTTTTTAACCAATGTCGATACTGAACCAACGGAGAAAATCCATTGAATAAGTAGCATGCTAGCTTAAAAACCAACGAATAGATAACCATGTCTGAAACATGATATCTTCAAATTTAACTTTCTCTTTATTAGTCCAAAACCACAAGTTGCATAGCTGGTAAAACCCGTTAAGCTTAGGATAACGTACTTCCTCATTTATAAGTATTTCCCTTATCAAATCATCTCTTGTTTGATCATCAAAGTTATCGGAAAATAGCACTGGAATTTGGTTCGAGCATATCGCAATCCCAGGGTCCAGCAAATCGAGGCGAATTTCAGTTTCTTCATCGAATTCGAATAGCTCCTAAATATACAGTGGACACATACAGCACGCATCAGAAACGGTTGATAACGTTTCGAGCCAGCAGTGATATAAAATAATGCGAGAAGGAGCAAATGTCAAGCGACCAAAGGCCGGTTTAGAGGGGCACTATATATTGCCATCAAAATGGTGCAACATTAATTGTAAAGAAATACCAAAAAGGAAGTTAAATAAACATCTTAATAGTGTTATTACATATCTCAATATTCCATGCCTACATCACTATCAACAGTTCATTAGTTGCCTTGACTATCCCGCTTTTCTAAGTATTCCATACACACTCCAATTATTCGAGAGAACAGCAAACCGTTTTATCAAGGCAAAAGTTAACAATTAAAAAAATTTCTATGACTTTCTGAACAATGGGAACGTTCAAATAAAAAGTCAGGTAGTAGACCCAGATTTACCGATGGCAAATGGACACAACAAACACCTGATTGTAAGCGCTGATAGTGTTCAATACGACGAGATTCTTTGTTTATCATTATAAGAACGTCGTTAGCACGGGACCGAGTAGGATGATTAGGATCGCAGCGACGATATATTATTGTCATAACCGAATTGGTGTCCTTTTTCCGTCGTTGCCTGAAATAATAAATCCAGCAGATGCGAAGTGCTGCAAAAGTGGTATCTCCTTTACCAATAACGATCTTTTAACGCTAGTAATTCCCAAAGCGATGGAAAACGGAGAGAGTGTGGCTAATCTGCCCTTAGCGACCATATTATATATAATTATTCATAAGCACTTTAAAATCCTATAATAGCTACAATGCACCGACCAACGCCATTGCCATTTTAATCACATATATATCAAAACATTAGAATCCTTTATTTTTTCTTCAATGTGCAAACAGACAATAATTTTCAAATCTCATATTTCAAAAAATTTGTAAGTTTAAGAGCAATGTTTACGTTGTTGGGCCCAACACTTGCCTTATATGTCGAGCAACACGTAAATACAATAGCTTTAGTAGTATTAGGCAACCCCGAATAACTATAGACATATTCTAATGACCTACAAACACGCCAACAACAGATCCAATACATAAAAAATAAGCGCTGCAAACGTGATATTCTAATTACCGATACGACACCATAATTTAACACTAGTAGCCCGCAAAACGAGGGAAAGCAGAGTCAGCGTGGTTACTCTGCATTTAGGGACCATATCGCCGCTCCAAATCCAGCTCCCCGAACTTTTTTAAATATCATGATAGTAATAACACAGAGACAATATTTACCGGCAACGCTTCGGCCATTTTAATCACATATATCAAAACTTTAGAACCCTTTATTTTTTCTTCCGTGTCCAAACAGACAATAATTTTTAAATCTCATATTTTAAGGAATTTGTAAGATGAAGAGTACTGTTTACGTTGTAGGACCCAACACTTGCCTTATTAGACGCACACCACACAATACAATTGCTTTAATAATATTAAGCAACCTGGAATACCTATCGACACATTCTAATGACCTACATAGTTATTGTTATATACATCACATTGAAAAAGTGGTAAACTTCACTATTTTAGCGCCAAATTCAAACAATTTTTTCAGCAATACCTTCTCGCAGCGAATGTTACTTCATCAAGTGTTAATTTTGTGAAATCATATTGCCACAGGCTCTGTGTTTGATGCATATACTATACTAAAACCTCTGTAACGGTGAACGTATTGAAACGCTAAAACCTCGTCGCCGTGAACACAACGAAAACAACAGAAAACGAATTAATTATTCGTGTTAGTCTTTAGATAACTGAACCATCGCGTTCACAGTGCCTAAAAACATATCTATAGATCATTTTTATGCCCTGTACGCAATATGTAAACAAACTTCTGAAGAAAAACTATGTTCTGGAAGTCGGGCGCATTGAAAACATCTGAAATGGTAACAAATATTCGTGTTGGACTCTAGATAACAAAACACTGTATTCAGAGCATTGGGAAACCTATAGACATTTCTTGATGGCGTGCAAGCAGTAAACAAATGAAAATTCACATTTTGGAAATCAGGTTTATTGATTGTCAGAAAAATTGAAACCCCATGACAAAATATCATACAGTCATGTCGAACTCTAAGTAACAAAACGCTTGATAACCTAATAGACAGTTGCTGTATGGTAAAAACGCATCATGCCGAATTTGAAAACTCCCTATTTCTGGCAAAGAGTCGACGAACCATAACGGCACAAGGAGTGGTTCCACAAAAAAGTCGAGGTCAGCAAAGTTGTAGACCTCGATGAGCTGATGGTGGTCTCGGTTTTCAATGCGAAGCCTGTGTCGCACTGGTACCCGTATGGCTTGATTTGGTAAAAAACCTTTATAAAATCGGTTTTCCCCACATTTTGACCTGAAACCTTGGGTCGGAGCTGCTCGCGTTCAACTAAAGAGCACATTCTCAGCCCTTTTGCTTCGAATAAAAAATTTATTGAAATCCACCCACCCGAAAATGAGTTATGAATGACAGGAACAGACACAAAAAAATTTCACAATTTTTCAGCCTAACACCCTCAGTGGAAACTTCGTTTCAAATACGATTAAAATAATAAAACCATTGTGTTTAACGTGTTAAATAACCCAACAATGCTACCGCGCCCCCCCAACTAGCAAAAACTTACTTTTCCAAAATTTTGAAAATTCACTTTTCTGGGTATTTTTAAGCGTTGGGTTACAGGTCAAAAACCGCTGCTGTCACAAAAAGGGCTAACAGTAAGGTTGTAGTTCTCTATGAGAGCATCCTGCGTACTGGTCTCTTCGGCCCGATGTCTCTGGCAAGAGTTATACCCTAAATTATTGTGGCCGACACAAAATGGCTAAAGTCAAAAGTTGGCATCGGATTAGTTAGCATTTAGGTAGGAAATACTGGTGCAGCGCAAATACAACGCTATGCGAATAACATTACGTAGCGAATAAAAAACTTGCAAAAATAAATCAATTTGGTGCATAGTTATGCGACCAGCAGTGGGAAAAAAACATTTGTATCACTTTTTGCATCAATTGATGAAACTCCGCTTACTAAGCTCGCTCAGTTTCAAATAATTAATCATAAGGCGAGTGGAAACGGGGCGATAAAGTTTACTCACTTTCCGTTGCAATTAACCAAACTGGACAATACGACAAATGTGTTCAAAATTGTACATTTCGTGTTTCAGTATGTAAACAAAAACAATGAAACCCTTCAAATTAATGTCTCACAAATTTCTTAGATCCGCATTTTACATTCGAGGCCTCTAGTGCATGTCGAATGATCGCATAAATTATTATTGCTATGATCGTATTCGGGAAACTCAAAAAACTTATACGTCTATTCTAGCCATACTGGTATAAATCAACTGAATTACTGCTAAAATTTAACTATTTGAGGTGACATAACAGAATATTAAGAACTTCAGCTTTGGCTCACAGGTCGAAAAAAGCTGGTCTAACAAAAATAACTAAATTTGTAGTTCTCTAATGCTGCACTTCATTTTCAACCCAGTGCCAACAAATTTTGAGACTAATATTTGGCCAAAATGGCAATATGCGTTAGTTTTTCTTATTTCGAAAAGAAATAATGGCGCACAGCGGAATTTGCAAAATAGAAAAAATTGCATATAATCGCCATAAAAATTCAAAAATTCATCCATCCTTTGATGAGCCACGGTTGTTGTATTCAGAAAAAACAGATTTTTGCATGGTTAACCATTATCAGAGGAAACTCCCGGACGCTTCGTTTCAATCTGGCAGTACGACGATTGCTTTGCCGAACGGTACAGAATACGAACTTTTAAAGCCATATATTAGCGGAAGTGCAATAACGAAAGTCGGTGAATTAGCAATCTGACTAACTAAATTAGGTTACATTATAGCACATATATACGAACTTAGAACATCGGTAACGTTTGTAATAGTGGAAGCTATTACATGTCAAAATATAGCCAGAAACCGTCATTTAGGTAGGGTGGACCTGAATCCTAAAAGAACACATCATAAAACCACAATCGAAGGTCAAAAACCGGATGATTATGAACTACTGCTACGCCCGTGAACAGACATCAGAAATTTTTCGAAAGGCATTGCCTCATTTAATATAATAGTTCAGTGCAGCAGCTATACGAAATATCAAGGCATCCAAACTCCATCACTGAACGGTACCTTTAAGCCGAAACAATCGTACAGGAGTAATCCCATTGCCATACAAAATTTTGTCGCTGGAATAATGTTGATTGGCTACACAGCTATCCTTGCCATGAATAGAACCTGTCAAAAATCTCAGTATTTGCCTTTTTCTAAATTTACAAATTCAACGGTTTGATGAACCGCAACATTATAGTTGTTCTAATAATAATGGTCAATTCACAAAGAGTAAGCTGCAGGATTACACTTTGAATTTCGGCTTGTTCTATGGCGTGAAAACCAGAATAATTTTGCAATAAAACATGAAAAGGATGACTGTTATGCAAAACTAGTGACATATAAAGACCAACAAACCGTACTTATGCTCAGCCAAAGCCGCTTTCAAATCTGAATTGAATATTGCACCCGCAGTCATCAACAAAAAATCACCGTTAATGTGACGCTTGGCATCAAGATCACGTAATACATCTCCCATGCTGTTCGCGCCACCACAGTGAACGACATTAATTTTAAAAGGCAATGCATCCGAGTTCCAAACTTTGCTGAAAAACAATTTTATATATTTAATAGTTTATGAAATAGAGAATTTTGCAATATATGTGTTATTTATTGAAATAGAATCGTTTCGATCAAACTATGATAGGTTTTTTTGGGTCGAAGAATTCAAATATAGTATTTTTTACCAATGATAAAGCCCTATGCAATATAGTTATTTGAAGAACATAAAATTGAGTAGATTCGTAATGCCACAGCCCAGGCTCCGCTCACAAATGTAGTTCCACTACCGACTAATATATTTAATAAGTTTATGTATTAAGGGAGCCCAAGGCTTTATTGAAATAATTTGTCACAAAACGACAGAGAAGTGAACATGCATTTTTCGTTCGACGTAAACCAAGTTAAAGCTGCAAAGGGCAGAATAGTAATTAACGTTGGTTATAGCTTTATAAATCCACAGAAAAATACGAAAATACAGAAACTGGTTGTCAGCGTTACAAAATCACGTTTGTCAATTTAAGGCAATGTTTAAAAA
Source organism: Trileptium ribeirensis (assembly GCA_030248225.1). Taxonomy (NCBI): domain Eukaryota; kingdom Metazoa; phylum Nematoda; class Enoplea; order Enoplida; family Thoracostomopsidae; genus Trileptium; species Trileptium ribeirensis. Next base: position 8,570 of record JASANE010026555.1, read on the forward strand.
CACTTTTATACATATAAATTGTTAAGAAGCACAATAAAACGCAGTTTTACGTTTTTAAGAATTAATTATATTTATACATATTTAAGGGAAACCATAACGATTTCACTGCCACATAAAAAATTCAGTTATTTTTAGGCAAACTAAGATTAAGTGCCACATCATTTTAGCCTCACCGAGAAACATTCTGCAATTTTCAAGCAACACGAAAAAGTACTAAGAGGCAAGAATTGAGAGAAGTAAAACTTTATCCGAGGGAACTTTAGTGAGGAAAATACTCGACAAATCCTCCTCCTGCTCGGAGAAGCCAATGTTGTTGAAATTTCGGTTCAGCAGTCCGTATTCGAGACAGCCAAAACACACATCTAGAGTTAACCTATACAACAATATAAAAAATGTTCGAGATAATTATGCCCGCAATACGAAGTATTAATTCCGAAAACCAATGTGCAATATCACACTTTAAACAAATCCGAGTAGCAATTTATAACCAAAATTTTATGGCATTCGTATATTCAATAGCTGAAATCCAAAATTTCTTGATATACAAAAATGGAGCAAATTAGTGTCAATCCCCTTACTCGCTGACCGATTAAAGGTTCATTTTCAGCAACGAAAAACGTATATAATCAACGTTGGCAATAACGAGTACCTTGTGGCCTCCTCACAGAATCTCTGCGCTCTATGCTTGCAAGCGATCACATATTTACTGAAGTTCTATGCGATTTGTTGTGTAACAGATATCGCAGGTGTGTCACCAAAATTTTGCCATTAAAAATATAGCAAAATTTGAAAAAAACGAGCAGCTTATGTCTATAAATGAAACATAATCGGCTATGATCCCAAACAAAGATTCAGACTTTATCATATTTTATATGATTTCGGACAAATACTAGTCGTATGTCTTAGTATACTTAATATACAGAAAGAACAAGAATTCCTTTTTTCCGATACGATAACGGCCAAAATTTATCATTATTTATAATTATAGCTGTAGTTTTATTATATTGGACAATTTTGCTTTCTTTCCATTGGTTTTAACTCAATCGCGTTCAGCTTCAAATTATTTACGCTGGAAAGTAGTACTTTTGAACGTTTCGCCTATATAACAACACAAACAATATGCCTACACCATCTACCCCGACATTCTAATTAAGCGAAGAGTTTTTGTTTTCGTCAATTGTCAGTTGTGCGCCGTCCGTCCGTTGAACTCTTCCATAACTACTGAGCCGATTTTAAAAACTTTTTTGTTTGAAAGGACCAATATCGAACAGGTGCAAGCCATATATATTTTGCCAAAATTTGCTTTGGTTAATTAGTAATTACCTAATTAGTAAAGCGTTTTAGCTTATTTTTTGCAATTTCAAACAAAAATTGCACATTTTGCAATAAATAATTAGTGTAAAGCTAAGATTTTGATGCATGTACTACATCTCGACGTGGTGATTGTGAATCTGGTGCTTATTTACTATTTGAGGAAGTCAAAAACATGCTAATTAGTTAGTTATTTAGCTAATTACTAATTCATTGTTAATTAGCTAATTTATTGAAAATTTTAAAAGTGCTCAAAAATTAAAAATATATTACACCCGGGGGTCTTCTATGTCGCTGATCACGAATATGACATTTCTGAAGCTCTAAAACCTGGACGTATATGCTAATTAGTTGATTAATTAACTACTAATTAGGTAAGTTTATGCAAATTTTCAAATCACTTCAATATTGCTAATTTGTTGCGCTAGGGGGTTTTCGATGTCGCTGATTATGAATATGTGGCTTTTAAAGCTCTATGATTTTATCATGGGTGCTAATTAGGTAATTAATTAGCTAATTAGTTGATGTCACAATTAGCTATTTTCTTTTAGCTAGCGAACTTTTTGTATGGTGGATTTGACATCAATTGCCTAAAACCTGATACCTAATATAAATTAAATAGTTGAAGCAAATATACACACAAATAAGATACCACATACTTTGCCTGCTGCTTCGCTCACTTTTTGTAATTTATTACGTTTACTAGCGTAAATATTTATACTAGTAGGAAAAATGGCCATTATTCGGGCATGGATAACTCCTATTAAATGTTAAGGGTAAGGAATACAATGTTGGGCGACGAATGCACTAAATAGGTTTGCTGGTAAAAATGCTCTTCACGAATAATGAAATAATGAGCATGAGCTATTGCTATACCAGAAAAATACGTCGAGACAGATGTCCTGTTTTAGAAATACACCTACATACTCACTTAATACATTAACAACATGTCGTTGGCCATGACGTTAAAAATGCTCTAATGTTTTTATTTTAGCAAGAAGTTCTACCATGTGGTAGGATTAGTGTGACAGTTAGTAAAGTACTATAATAAAGACACTGCGTTAAAAATGTATTTCCCGCCCGAAAAAAGGTTTGGGTCATTTCACGAAACCATGTACTTTTGAAACACCACTTTTTGAAGCCAAAATGAAACGTTTTCGAATGTACAGTGTCTAGACCCTTCCGATGTAAAAAAACCCTGAATTTTTCGAATATCGAGGTCTCTATGCAAAACGAGCTACCTGAAACCTGCTACAGGGGTTGGAAAGGGCCCCCCTGGGGGTCAAATTTTAATCCGAAATAAGTCATTATTCTGTAGTGTTGACGGAGTGACACGCGAACCATGGTCTGTTTTTATGCAAGTCCATCCAAAATGGTCCTAGTCAAGCCATTTGGAGCACTTGCGACCTAAAATTGATGCTGCTAGGGCATTATTGGGGTTAAAATCGACCAATTTAGAACAAGCCTGTCGCAGAAGTTTTTCTAGCGCAACGGAGACAGCACCTACAGATACCATTTTATGCTCACAAACCAACCATGAGCGGGGGACGTCTGAGAAAAAATTTCAGGCAGATCCTTAGGCCTTGTAAAAAATGGCACCCCGATATGTTGAGTCGGGGGGCTACACCTCAGGTCGGGGGGGGGCTACGGCTTCCTGCAACATGCAACGCGCCAAACTTTAGCTACTTCTATACATTCTAGATGTAAGCTGGTGTAAAACAAATACAGTAGATCTATGACCAGTTTACATTTAAGTGATGATACCAAGGACAATGCGTGTAATAGATGTGCGAGCAGGCAGAAGGGTTTCCTAGCTGCCCAGTTAACAGCACGGCCCCATATCATAGTGCAATGATGATGAACTTATATACTAATATGATTCTTGCGACCTGCGATTACTTTTATTATACATGCGGTCGGGGGGGGCTACACGCCAGGTCGGGGGGGGGCTACATTTTCATTAAAAATTTTTAATAGATGGGTCGATTCTAGTGGGGCTTTACTATGTTTATATCCGGCCTATTGTAAGACTGTATGTTAAATTTGGCTTTTTTAAATTTAAGTTTGGTCAGGTCGGGGGGGGGCTACATTTTGCATACCCCATTTTTGGAATTTTATGACCTTCGACCTCATAATGAAATAACACATGGACAGACGCTGATATTCTTTTTTTTCAATAACACCTGTACTGATTGCGATTACCGTTATATAGCATTTTTGGCGCTAGTGCACTTTTACGTTATTTACCAGCGTCTGAAAGCTGCCAGATTTGACCTTGGTCGGGGGGGCTACATGTCACGAAAAAAATTTTCGGAAGCTTGACGTCAGCTTCAGTGTCGATGCTTACTCCCAAGTTTTTCCGGAAAAATTAGCAAATACCAATGGATCACAGTGAAATGAAAAACACATATATGTATCACGTGCTAGCGATACGGCGAACGTTTATATTAGGACATGTGTTTTTGGCTTCATTTGACCAACCCGGGTTGAGGGCCTCTGGCTCCTGCTATGTTTGGGGTACAGAGGTCCACCATACCTCGTTATGATCGTCGGATATGCTATTACTACATCTCACAGCGACATTAAATTTCCTTACAAAAGACTGGTGGTATGGGCCAAAAAGTGCCGATGTAGCCCCCCCCCCCCGACTAAAATGACATGGTTTCGTGAAATGACCCGTTTGCATTCAGGAATGCTTAAAATTAGTGGATCGATTGCCCCAGATAACGTTTACCTATTTTTCACTTTATCAAAAATAAATAATATATGTATGGTATTGTTTATAGCAGGGAATAGCCGGAAACGGAATTTACAGGAACTGGAACCAGCAACCGAAATCGTCCATCAAAACCGGATCCGGAACCTGGTCTACGAAACTTATATTTATAGCAAAACAGATGAAGGAAGAAATGAAGGTATAGTGGATTTAAAATGTATTGAAAATAACTTTTACATTAAACTTAATGTATTGCGATGGCATTATCGCCTATCGGAAACTTTAAAAAAACTGATGAAGCTAATAATGTTTTTTATTGATCAAGATGTCGCTTTTTGGACACCCAGAGCAAAAAATGCCTTCCACTATACAGCCTTGCGTATACTGCGTCAAATTGAATGTGCTTACAACGCATGGAGCGTAGAATAAACATTTACGCTCAGTCTCCAGTCACCTCCTTTTGCTACATGTTGTTCTGTAGCAAACTTGAAATTATTACATTATATATATATGGTTCTGAGAGAAAGTAATTTTCTGATAAGTGGTCAGAGACACTGTGCAGTCTAGCTTTGTGCAAACAGTGTTCAGTAGTTATATGATAATGATAACTTTCTATTCATAACGCTATAAATGAGACAAACTGTGATACTGATCGCCCAGTTTCAATAAATAAACGCAACTCAGCCAGAAAGCAGTATCTGGCTGCGTTGCAGATAACGTTACTTTACTTTAATGTAGACTGATTTACAAAGTTTACAATCGCACTGGCTGGTGCTTGCCGCAATTTATGTTAGCCAAGCTTATACTAAGTACTTCTACGTAATCCATACTCTGTTACCGAGTTGGATGGTTAAATTCGAATGTACCCCGCAGACTTCTGAATGTGTTAAATAGGTGCTACAAGCATCGACCTGGCTTTGTTTTAAAAAACTCTTGCAGGTTAAGATGAAAAATTCCTACTAAAATTATTGTTCTACTTACGTTCCTCGCTTGTAAATGAAAATGGAAAATGAAAAGATTGACTCAGCAAATTGTTGAGTTAATCTTTTCATTTGCTTGGTTGTACTGGAACTTGATCATTATACATATGTTTGAACCACAGATAATGCAAAAATGTGGAAAATTTCAAACAAAAATTTTAAACCGGAATTCCAGTTCCGGTATATACGGTTTTTGCTTTTGCCGGAACCGCAACCGGAACACGATTTTCGCCGGAACGGGAATTGGAATTCCGGTTACTCCCTGGTTTATAGTATACTGCAACAAGGATCAAGCGCTTGAGCTATATTTCGCCTACTCAATATATATATAATATGCCACCCAAGCACAACACTTCGAAGTAAAAAACAAAGTGAGACGCAACGTTGATACCTCGTCGATCAATGAGTCGTTTTATGGCAGTTGAAAGAATGTAGATGTTATAGGCTCCAGCTAACGTAATATGTAATTATCAGGTTGCCTGACCGTAATTAATGACAAGAATCAACCCAGAGCTGAAGGCAATTTTAATCATTTTCGGACTGCCTGTGTAAAGCGAGAATTTTCGTTTCCATTTCACTCAGCTAATTGACCAAATTATTCTTTTATAGATGAATTCAAGAAATAGACAAGTTACCAACAAATTATACTTATGTCTAAGAAATAGAACAATTATCCGCAACTAAAATTACATGCAAACTATAATATCCTGCTTTGTCATAGCGCATTTTAACAGATTTCGTACTAGGCCCTCCAAATAGGGGGTGCGGGTCCTGGCAGTTTTCGGTTCCCCCTGGTTCAAAACAGGTGTCCCCGGTTCGTGCCCCCTGGCAAAATTTTCGCCCCACCCCCCCCCCCCCACTTCATGCCTCTTGGAAAATTTTTCGTTTCCAATCGGTACAAAGTATATAAAATTTGATCAAAATTTGTACTAAAATTCTGTTCAGAAGCCAAAAATTACGCAAATTTTGCCACAATTTGCTTCAAAATAGCTTTTTCTCTCCATAAACAGCATTTTAGCAGTGTTTCTGACACGATTTTTAACCATTTTTTCTTGGCAAAATGTCCCCTGGCAAAATCGGGCGCCCCCGGTTCGGAACAAGGGCCCCCCTGGCAAAATTTTCAGCGGAGAGCCCAGTCGTATACCCTTGCGTAGTGACACTGGCAGCTAGATTATATACTAGCAAAACGCTGGCTTTCTCACGAAGGGGGTGAGGGAATTCGAGCCATTTCAGCCTATCCCAGGTCCACTGCGGTATCCCAGTTCAGCCCCCAGGTATATATATGCACGACTAAAAACAAGCCAATTTTTCTCTACGAAGTAAAAAAAGTGCCAGTTTTTACTTACAAAACAAAAAATCCCTTCATTTTGACGCTAAAACGCTAAAACAAAAAACGCTAAAACTGCCATAAATCGATATGGTTTCACTATATAAATTGAATTATTATTGTATATTTGGTACAGGGAAACAGAATTACTCCCCCAGGTGTTTCGGTTCCGCCGTCCACTTTTGAGACAGTTTGGCACAGCCGGGAACACAAACATGGATAACACCAATATACAACAAAATTTTAAACCGAATATATAAGTCTTTGCAAAGTTAGCTAACATCACTTACTTACCTAATATGAGAACGAAGCTCGTCAACATGTCCAGAAGTAGCAATAATAACATCTTTCGCATCAGTCAACCGCAGTGACTCGAGAGTAAAATCCAACAAACGCCCGACTGGAGTCAACGGTGTTAAAGCCTGCAAAATAACTTCTAAAACATTTAACAATAATAAATCAAACATGACACATTACGCTTGATATGTAATTTTTATCAATCGAAATATTTTCGATTAAAAAAGAAAACTTGTGAACACGCACACCAAATGATGATCTGTTGTTGCAAATGCGTTGGTATATTTTACTCGTTTCATCACGTGCGGATATCAACTCGCCGATGACTATAGCCTACAACAAAACTTGGCTGCCTCACCGTGCTTTTTGCAAACGTGCTTGATGTCACCTGTGCTGAATTTTTATCATATCGTGTTCTGTGCCGCGTTGTTGATGGACATCTGTTGTATGCATGATGCTTCTACTTCTTATGTATCCATGTGTTTGAGTAAGTATCTATGATGCACGTTTAGCTAACATGTTTCAATATGCACTAACGAATGCACTTTATGCAGAACCATTCTCAAGACTTAGCTAAATTTGACGGCGTTTAAAAGCGTTAGCAGTTTTAAATTTTTATGCGAGTTTAACCATAAGTTCAAAACCCAGAATTTGAGTATAACCTTTTGGATCCATAGCTTTTAAACTTGCTTTAGCGCATAAACTGAAATTAAAATACCCATCGCTCTGCACAGGCAAGGTGGTCCCGATCTCGTTTTCCCAACTTTCGGCCCGTACACGGTCCAAAGTGGTAATAGGAGCGACAAGCGGATCTTGCAATCGGTATTTGTCGCACTGAAGTTACCAAATTCGGAGAGATGGGAGCGTTAGTCACTATGGCCCGGGTTCAAACACATAGACTTATAATCGATAGTCCAATGTCTACCCATTCAGCCACTGGACAACTTTAAATTTATATCGTCGTATATCTACTGCTCTTTAGGCTAGGATCTTAAGGTTTATTAATAAAAGTAATAATAGTAAAACTTATTCCGAAGCGACTAAAATTAAAGTTAGGACTAAGACTGAATATAGCAAGAGTACAATAAGAGCATAATTTGAAAATTTTACCTCGTAATTTAGATCGGGTAGAGAAATCAACTAAAAATTCTAAATCAGAACATTGATTAGATAAACCATGGTTTATGTGTTATAATTACACATTAGGTACTTGTGTAAAGTAAACGCTAAACATTTTAGAAGTTGTAACACATTACGGCTAGAGGTTTAAGTTAATAAAAATACACTTGACCGTGCGGGCTACACATTGCTTTATTTTGTAGTAAGTTGGTTAATTTTATAGAATTGTCGTGTAATCTCACGTAGTAATAAATGCAACCTAAGGCTCGCGATTATCAGCCATCGTTATCAACCCTATAGCAGTTCGCTGAAAGGATTTTACGAAAATCAATACTTTAAAACTTTCATTATATATTTAACTTACACTCACAAATGCTAAAAAAACGGTGGATCTCAATTGCTAAATCCTGTTTGAATACGACTCCTTGTAATTACCGAAGATAATACATAATTTCAACCTAGATAGGCTGTTACAGTTCATCAGCTTGCTTTTCACATTTAGACATGACAAATATCTATTCTCTTTTATCGCATATAATTGATAATAAATGAATTAAAACTGGCCTGTCAACAGTGGGGGGGGTGGGCCCCCCACTTTCCAAATCCCCCCATGTTCGTGAGATTTTCCCCCATGTCCGTCCCCCCCTACTCGGCCGAAACCCCCCATGTTCAACTAATTCCAAAAATTTTTTATGTCTGAAAATTTGTTCTTTGTTTGCAAATTGTTTTTTAAACATTAATTACCACTATTTATAATGCTAAAATATTGTTTTTTAGTTTGAAAGTACGTTCACAGTAGTAAAAATGCATGAAAATATGGAAATATTTTGTATTTTTAAGCAAAATTTATCCCCCCCACTTTGAAATTTCCCCCGAGAATGAACATGGGCCCCCCCACTTTTCGGAGGGCTGTGGACAGGCCAGTAAAATATAATATAAATTTTACTAAATAACGCGAATTCGATATTTTTCACTGAACTGTGAGCATATGTGCGCAATAAACTAAATACAACATATCTGACCAAATATTTCTTCAATTTCATAAAAAAAGCGCTTTTCAACTCACTCACTGAATTTATGTCAATAACACATGTCTATGTTTTAGACTCCAAACATGTCTATGTTTTAGACCACCTTTACTAGATGTATATATATATATATAATATATATAGTAACAGTAAAATAAATACCCACGTTTAAGATAATCTCACACAACGAAAAACTTACATGACATTCAGCAAGAGAACTGACGTTGTCTAAAAAACTATCTGCCAAAACGAGAGCTTGTAAGTCTGTCTTTGGCTTACTCATTGTAATGTATCTACATATAAATAACGCTGTAATGAATTCTGAATGCGAAGCGAAAAATCCTTACGAGCGGGATTCTGGTGAAATTTGACAATGCCTGCTTTTAAAAGTAACAGGAATAACTCAGCATTGGCTGGGTCGATTAGCTCGCGTGATAGCACATCCCTTGGGCGAAAAGGTTAGGTCCGGTGGTTATACCAAGGGCCCGTAAGATCGCGTTACTTATTGTATATTGATATCCAACGTAGACATCAAATTTGTGCTAATTCTTATTACTAATTCATACTATGATATAAATATATTCTATTTTGACTTCTGCGTTATTTAGGACTAGGGTTAACTTTTGATTTTTGAAAATTCTGACCACTTTTATTTTATTACTCTTACCCACTTTTAAACGACATCGTGGTCAGCGTGTTATTTAATTATTAAGCCTGAAGATGAGCGGAAACGTGTCGCTGCGTTCCGTGGACAGGCTCACAAGCTTAATGATGACGCAGAACAATACCAGAACAATCGTTCGCATTATGTGTACTCAATGAAAAATTAGTAGTTTTCTAAGACTGCGTTCGACAAGACGGGTGTCTCGTCGGTGGAGATATCCCGTAAGTTATGAATTTGTGAGTGATGCCCATGGTAAACTCTCGGTTCAGGTAAACTGAGAACGGAAGCAAAATCACCAAAACACTCAGGGCAAAACGTGCATAAGTGCAAGTATTTCAACGCTCACAACCTCTGTAACAAAAATGAACAAACTTCAAATGTTGCTAGAACCAAGTGTTTACTCTGTTACAGCGGTCACTGAAACCTGGCTACATAATGATGTCCCGGATAGCATGATTACCATAAGCCAGTATAAAGTTATTCGTAAGGATAGAACAAACCGAAAAGACGGGGTGTAGCTATCTTTGTATCTGAATACCTAAAATTCTGTCCTGTTTAGAATTCTACTTTTAATAGTTGAGAAATAATTGCAATCAACGTGTTATCAGACCCCAAAATAAGGTTATCGCCCTCCAAGTTGTACACATGAATACACTAAGCGCCTTGCATTACCTTTCTGCCACGTAACTAATGTAAATTGGCCTGTGGTAATATTTGGAGATTTTAATTTGCCGCATGTAGACTGGCAATATCTTAGCTTTCCTATAACGCCAGAGTATCAGTCATTCTTCAGTGCATAGCACAGGTAGGACTTCAACAGCTTGTCTCTTTTCCCACGAGAGAAAATAATATTTTGAGCTGAATTCTGACTAACTCATCCATGACAATTAGTAGGATCGACAGCTGAGAACCTATCTCGGGTTCGGACCATTTTTTGATCGATTTTAATGTATATATAAAATAGCATCCTTTAAAAACCAAAACAGCCCCGCATTTGATTTTAGAAAAGCCGATTCTCAAAAACTAAATAAAACTTCTTTTATCCGTTGATTTTATTCAATGATGTAAACGATAATATGTGGTGTCTTTCTATAATATTTTGCTATTTGGTTGCGAGATGTTTGTTCCTAAGAAGACTCTATCCCGCTTCCCGAGAAAACCGAAATATCCTTCTTATATTCTGCGAATTGAGCGCGAGATAGCTACACATTGAAAACTCAGTAAACACACCGGGGACTTTTCCGAATATAAAAACGTGGCAAGAAAATGGTCAAAAGAAATTTCATAATTCATGCAAACCCAGAAGAGCAAAATTCTAAAATCACGCGATAGAAACAACCTTTTAAGTATGTTAATAATAGCTGTTTCTCGAAATTTGGTGTTGATGTGTTAAAAACCGCGTATGGCGAAATACTTATTGAAGATAGTAGCCGCAGCGAACTGCTCGCTTCCAGTTTCGTCAGTGTATTCATTACCGATGACGGAAACACGTCACTAACCTCTTGCAATCCAAGCAGCCATAAATTATCTTGGGTGCCCTTTACACCCTTAAACGTTTATGCAGCACCATCAGAATTAAAAAAATAAACGCAGTCATTCACCGGATGGCCTCACTAAATATTTTCTTCGCCAAATAAGGGACTTGATATGCTTCCCACTCGCCTACATATATATATTTGAACAATCGTTCATTAGTGGCGTGCTTCCTGATTTTTCGCTTCACCCTGATATAGCAGCTGTACTATGAAATATGATCCTGGTAATCCATCAAATTACAGACCTATTTCCCTGGTCTCAAACGTGTGCAAAGTGATGGAACGAAGTATTAACAGCCATCTAAGGTCCTTTTTATAGACCGTAGCCTCATTTCACCTAACCAGCATGGAGTTGTTGCAAAGAAATCTACCGAAACTCAACTCCTTGAAACAGTATACGATTGGGCAACAGCTGTTGACTGTGGAACTACTGTTGAGGTAGTATATATTGACTTTGCCAAGCATCTGATATGGTTTCTCATTCTAAACTACTCAATAAGCTGCATTATGCAGGTATATCAAATTATCTACGGCGCTGGATCGAATCGGATCTACTCACTTAATACACTGCGACTCCGTTCTTCAATATTCTACTAGATATATCAAGCACAAGAATTATATGCTTCAAATTAAAAGACGCGTAATTCTTTACGCGGGACCCAGAAACCACCATCATTCAACAACGAAACACCAAGCCTGAACTAAAAGATTAAAACCTAAGCTAACTATAGCTTAGCTAATAAAAGAGACGTAAGCAAAATATGCAATTCACCAAAAGACAACAATAAAATCCCAAAATTTAGGAAGTTAAGAAATAGAGACCAATAAATAAATAATTTTATAAAGTTTTAAATATTTGGGTTGGGACATGGAAAATTGTGTTTTTGGGAGGTTTGGACCCAGGGAACCATTGCTAGCCTGCCAAACCCCGGACAATAAACTGAAAATTATTTAAAATTCAAAGATTTGTTCTAACGGGAGGGGGTAGAAATAATTTTAGGGTTTTGGACGAATATGGATTCAGAATCTCTTGGAATAGCTTTGGGTACCTCGGTGTTATTTTATGTTGTTTTTACATGGGTAGGGATTGGTAGGTACTTTTAGTTATGACGGCTATCGGTTATAAAAGGAGACGGGACGAGGTGTGGCCAGTAGTATTCCACTGAGACGATTAGACGCGCGTTCTTCTTTTGCTTGATCGGTACGTGTGCCCTATATCTTGTGTTGCGGCGCGGTGTTGCTCTATCACTCCGATTTTAGATAATAGGCACCAAACCCTTCACAAGAATAGTTTATTACAATATATAATAAAATGTTAAGGTACGCAATGTTAACACCCGTAGCTTAGATTCGCTGCACCCGATTAGTACCCGTATAGGCTAATTTACGCGCGGTTCCACCGGCTAGTTTACACAGTCCAGCTCTAAATCTGGCTACGACCCCGTTAGAAATTCAAGCCGCTTTATTTTTGCTTTTACTGTCACTCGACCATTTGATTACTTGTTACTCACTACTCCCGATTCCTGATATTTTTATCTTTTAGGTTATGTACTATTTATATTACTCCTCCTGTGAGGTTGGCACGACTACCCCCGACTGGCTGGTGACCGTACGAGTACAGAAGTACCTTAACCTGTCCCTTAGATTTAGACTATTACGTTCCTTATTTAACGGTTTATGTTTTGAGCGATCGATGTTCAGATTTAGGTTAATTGGTAATTTAATACTGCTCTTGTGAGTTGCTACAACCGACTCACGACTGGCTAGGCAATTGCAGGATTGATTACCTCTATCTAGATACTTGCCGGTTATATTACACATGTCGCCCACGATTCCCTGACGAACAACGTTAAATACAACTGCGTAGTAGCGGTAGACTACTATTCAGTCGAATTTCGCTCAAAGGCAAGTCCACGACAGTTTTGGAAAAGTGGTGATCGAGAGGGTAATGTTATTCCACTCCCCTTACTCACCCGGTCTTCTCAATAATAGCACTTCTTGCTGGGCCGCCCCGACTGGCTGCCGCACCCAACAAGACGTGCTACTAACCACAAGCCCACCTGTACTCTCGCCCGGGTAGTACTCACTCGACTCGTAGGGGCCAGATTAACTAATATAGTTAATACTCGATCGCTACTAGTAAGCCTAACCTTAGAATTTCTTGACAGTTTTACTTGGGAAAAGTAATACTAAGATAACTAATATCGTGATTATGATTATATACATTTATGTGGGTCCTTATGAGAACACCATTTATAGATAAAAGTTACTAAAAATAAGATCCAAAAACCAATAGTATCTAAGGCGCCAAGCACGTGTATTTCTTTACACTGAATCGCAACGAGCCGAGTATATGCTATTCTTTAAGCCGCAAAGTGTGTACACCTGAGCTAAAACTCCAAAAATCCACTGAAAACAGACTGAAGGATAAACTAAGGGGCAATCGTAACCTTGATTCACAGTGACGTAACTCAACTTATGTAACAAAAACAACCGCAAACTCTGATGATGTAATCTATCCTAGCTACTGGCTAGGTAATCTTAACAACATTTAAAAATATCAATGATGGTCGCAGTTCGCCTCTAATATATTAAAACATGTAAAGCTAAACAAGAGCAGATGTAATCGCTTCCGCACGAAAGTTGATCCAGACTTATCAATCAAAATAAAACAAAACATAAATGTAGGTTAGCTAATAAAACTAAGTCAAAAATATGCAAATTAAGCCCTATCTAGGTTTGGATTTTTGAAAACAAAATTTTAAGAAACTAAAATTTAAGATAAACTTTTAGGGACCAATAAATAAAATTATGCAAAACCCAATTTTTAAGGGTTTAGGACCCCACTAGCCTGTAGGACCCTCCGACATTCGTGTTATTTTGTTTTTGTTTAATGGGGGTGGGGTTCGACTATGTTTTATTATGACGGCTATCGGATTATTAAATTGGGACGGGATTCTTCACTCGAAGATGTGTGGTCCTTACGCGTGGCCAGTAGTATGCCAGTGGGGATATATAATGTCTTTTCTTGGCTCGCGTTTCTTTTATCTCTCGTGCCCTACTTTATTTGGCGTTGCAGCGTGACTACTTCGATTGGCTCGTGATTTAGTTCCGATATAGAGACAACACAGCCGCAGTTAGAATGATTATTCAACAGTTAGTATAATACGACAATATTTATTACAGATCGGTTCAGTTCCAGTTATTTAACGCACCACTATTTGAACCACCTATGCCTGGTTAAGTATGAATGCTTTTACCACTCGTGTCGGAAGGCACAACTAGAGTTTCACTCAAAGAATCTCGTTTTGAGTAAATTTCGCTATTTAAGACTTGACGAATACGAAGAACTATTGCCACTCAATTGTAAAGGGTCGTTAGATTTTTGGTTAAGACTCGATTTGTCTCACTTTGCCTTTTTTTGAGTGAGCCTTGCTATTTCTCAGTCTCAGGTTTGAGCGCACAATTATTCTAGGTAAATTATCTGCTATTTGAGCTTAAGGTATGTATTACCAAGTGCCCTTGTGAGGTTTGTACGAGACCTTTCGGACGGCTAGGCCCGCACGTTTATTTAAATAACTTAACCTCTTCCTTAGATTTACACTAATAGTTCAAATTTTTGCTCTTATGAGGTTCGTAGCCTTCCGAACGGCTAGACCCGTATAAACGTTTATTTGAGTACCTTAACTTTTGCCTTAGATTTACACTATTTAGTTTCCATAGAGCTACCAGTGGCCGGACGGTACTGATAGATCCTCAGTAACTAATATCTATTACTTTCCCTTTTGGATTGGTACGTAGTCGCCGGACGGATCGACTCGCACGTTTATTTGATTACCTTACCCTGTGGCTTAGAATTACGCTAATTATTGACCTTATGTTAACGTTCCCGCATCCGGACAGCTTGCTAGGCGCGTGCTATTTCCAATACAATTATGGTTGGGTTACGCTCTTGCTCCCTCAAGTTTTATTTGGGAAATTAATAGGACTAAGGTAATTTAATAAAGTAATACATACCTATTTGTGTAGCGTACTTTTAGCTCAACGTTTATTGTAAAGTTGGGTAGATTTGTTGCTATCACCATAACCAGATGCGCAGCGTGAGGTTCACTTACGTTCCCTCTTCTTCCATACAATCCACTTCAAACCAGAAACACTTCGCAAAACCAAGAAAAATCGTAAACCTTGTTTAAAAATTCAATTCCAACTTAACCTATTAGCTAGGTAAGCGTTAAAATATAACCATATAAATAATACAAGCCGTAGGATTATTTGAATATGCGTCTCCGGAGAAAGCCAACGATGAAGTTAAGTCGGAATTAGTTGCTAATTCATAAAAACGGAAGTCGTAATTTCGACAAGGAAGTTAGGATATCACCCAACTCGACGACCGATTTGTTAAGACTGAACTAAACGAACAAAAGAAGAGCTAACACATGTTAGCTACTAAACCAAAATAATGCTAATTATGCAAATTAGCATTAAAACAAAACAAAACGCGGAAACAAAACAAAAACATAACCCGCGGACGCATAAGGGAGGGAGGAGTATAATAAAGAATTTGGTGATCCATCCCGGGTTTTTGGGATTTGTGACTGGTTTGTACCGGAAACCCCCTGGTAGCCTCTCAAACCCTGACACCTATCAAATTTTGTAAAATATGGGTCACTAGCTATGTATTTATTATATAAATATAAAATATATTAAAATTCATATAATTACCAAAATTATCTCCTATACATATCTACTCCAAAATCTAAATTTATCACTTAAAAACTATCCTAAATACACTTATGAACTATCCTAGTTCAACATCAGTATTTAGTATTTACGGTTTAATCGCAGTAGTGCGTACTTGTTAAATCGTGTTCATCCCGTTGTAAGCTCGATAAATCGGGTTAATCCCATATTGATGTTTATGGTGCATATATAATAATAAACATTTGTTGCATATTTTTTAATAACTTGTGCATTATATTAAGTACCTCATACGAAGAATTCCATAATATTTTTCATTCACAAAATTATCCAAAATTTATACCAGCGTGTACGCGACGTACTGATAATATGAAAAGCCGACTTAATGGTCAACCAACTCACTGAAAACCGGCACGCGATCAACGTGAACAATTTCAGCGGTTGATCAAACATGTTTCGGTGCAAACGTTGCGACAATTTCCAAATGCGTTTTTATGCGAGCTTAAAGCTCTTGCGCAATGGTACGTTCAACGTAATGACTGTCCGGGACAGCCGTTGTCTATGCCGTTGAAGCGTGACTGACCACTCTATTTGCCAAAACCACGCCGGGATTAGAACAGTATACTGAAATTGCTATTTTTCGCCTGTTGGGCGTAATGTCCAAACAATATTGGTATTAACCTTAAAAAATTATTAGTATAACTTCATTAATATGGTAATTATAGTTGAGCTGATTTTAGTATCGCGAACGTTTATTTTGGATATACATTACTTATGTATAGTAAGTGTAAGAAACTAGGATTTTGTCACAGCCGTCAGGCTGTGAGATTGGTTTTGCCCTTTGTCACTCCATGTAATATTATCGGCTTACACAGCCCAATTGCGGCCATCAAAGTGTTTCATAAATCCGATCACAGTACTATTCATGCAGTGCGAAAATGTAATTCAGACGGATGTTCTTGTATTTGTTTGATGTTTGACCTTATTGGAGACGAAACGCTCAGGGCTTCCTTGTAAATGATGCAGTCGACTGATGTATTATCAAGCTTACGAAGTCTAACGTTGGATGGCATGGGATAATCAAAAGAACATTACTGATTACGCATATGCTCAAGTGGAAGCCTTGGGTACGATACGCACCTCGTCCTCAAGTTCTTTATATCACAGATTCGTTTGAAATATGAGGTTACAATAGTTCCTTTATAGTATTGTGTATATAATTATTACATTCATGTGATTTCTCAATTCCACAAAAGAAACCACTGACAAGGTAGTGTCGCCAGAGGACATCTGTTAACATCTTGTTGGGTGTTAAAAATATTTTTTCCAATAATACTCTATAAATTCGTCAAATGCTAACGATGCTATTTGATTTTATTCGAACACCTTAAGGTGTATGCTTTTTGTACTGTACATCGACGAACTCGGACAGCCGGCCTGTAAATGTATGAAGATTTTGATGGAATTAATATATCAGACAATTTTTGGAGGAAACGCTTTTGTGAAGACGAAAAAAGAAAAATTTCGCAACTTAGAAGAGTCGTTTGATCATGACTGGATATGCACCAATTTGAGCTTAGTCGGCTATGTTAATTTTTTGACAAATATATTAGAGGCAGTGGAAACCGAAGCTTATCACTGGATTTATTTCTAGCTACACAGAAGAAACAAATCTTCATTTAAGGGACATGTTACAATCTACAGTCACCGCGCAATGATGAGTGAAATTACAAGTAGCAACACGGAACGTGTAAACGCTGCGGCTGAAAATAAGATTAAGTTAGCGAGTAGCATTCGTCAGTCTGGCGAAACAAAGCCTGTGTGGCGTCATAAATTAAAGCAGCGTAGTCAAACTGTGCTTCGTCAAATGACATCCGAAGATAGTCGGCAAAAATTACTCGACGCCGCACATCGCTACCGGCAACGCGTTGAAATTGTACTCCTTACATGTGCAAGCATACTTACCGTCGCACAAACTTTGCTCTTCAATTTTTACTTAGTTGTATACAGCGACGAATCCGGGCGTCATATTGATTATCATTGGGATCATCACGAACCTAATGTTAATTGCAGTCATGTGACTGCAAGAAACCTCAACTACACGCCGCATTGGTATATTATTTACTATTGGATGATTCCGGATTTGCTAGCTATCGGTGCAATGGTAAGCAACTTTTCGTAATAATAGTAAACGTTACACGGCATTTCGTTTCCGTTTTTGTCAGGTTATCGAAAGTAAGTAATAGCAAGTTATTACCAGCAGAGGTATGTCTAACACATGGTTTTAAAGCTCCGGTTAGTATGATCAAGAATTTATACCAAAAATATGTAGCAAAGTATACAACTTGAGCATAATCATTTACCTAGCCTTGTACAACGATGCACCTGTCTAATTCAGCTTACCACACTTCTAGGATGACTGGGAGTAGACTTTCCGGCTTGTCTTTGTGTAAAGGCTACCACCAAAGGCTGTTTTGAGATAGGGGACCAGAGTCAAGCCGGCATGCGATATGCTCCTCTCTTACTGTTGCTTTGTGTCAGTCTTGATTTGTCATAACTTGATGACAAAAGATATGTGCCGGATATTACAATCTGTGAGCTCAATATTGTTTTTATTTGTGTTGGTGGAATAGACATAACTGTAAGTGACCAATGATAGATATTGGCCATTGCACGAATACTGCCCTACCGAAATATGTCTCCGGGTTGTTCGATTTCAGCAGTAACATAAATCAGTAATCCGCACTTTGCTCTTTTTTGATGTTTTAGTCACTTTTTCATTCATCTAATATACAACCTCAGTTTACCTTAAAATGAATTACTTATTCAAGCTTTACCTGGTATGCCGCCTGTGTAGGTACATGATGATACCTACGGACATAAAAGATTGGCAAAATATACTTTAAGCTGTATGCGCTTCGAACCTGAGAAAATTACATCAAGAGCATAACACTGTACCAAATCTACATACATGTTATTTCATCGCGTGACGAGTATTGATATGACATGACTAGAGACGCCAGTGATAGAGAAATCAGGGGATCATATCCGAAATAAAAATATCAGTATAAAAAGAACAATGGCTGCAATATCAGCGCACATAATGTAGCGCACGTAATGTAAGCCAAAAGACAATTTTTGTGCAATCACTATGGTAGTTAACACTTACTTTTAGCAAATATACAGTGTGTTCTATCTAAGTTGCTCCTATTTGTTCTTAATAACAATTATAATACTCTACGGAATTTGTTTTCACAGATTCGTGACAGAACGTTTTGGACGTTGTGAGTGAGTTTTTAATCTATCAGGGTTGCTATGGATCACATAGATCCGAATCGGTAAAGCCTGATTTAATACACGGTCAACCCAGAAAACTTCTTCATCCGTGCCTTATAAAATAATTACATTTGATTACAGAAAATATAAGTCTTCCTGTCTAAGGAAACGTAATATGAAGTTTTCAGTAACACTATTTTAATAGCACTATTTTAATAACACTACCTCTTGATTCGTACACTCTAACATGACCGCCTTCATATCAATTACATCTTCCAGCCGTTCTTAATAAGCCAAAATCACTTTTTTGAGCATCGGCACAGAGATTTGACGACAAGCCTTCATAAAACTTCATTTAAATTCAGCGATGTTAGCACGTTTGATCGACATAAATTATCGAAGTTACGAATCATCATAAGAAAAAGCCGCAAAGAAAGGAATCTGGGGTTCATGTTGTACGATTGGTGAACCTCATCCCATATATTTTCCATGTATATGCAGCGGTTTCTTAAACCAAGTACAAACTTTTTGGCCATAAGTGTCCACAGAGGGGTAGGGTGGTCCTTATGATTGTCAGACCACCCCTGATGCCTCAGCATCATACCACCCTTCGTGGCGAATTTGATAATATTTGTGGAATACTTGATAAAAATTGCATACCAATTTACAAAAGTGATAAATATATTTGCAAAAATTTTGGAAAATTGAGAAAAAATGAAAAAATGTGAGTTCCTAAATATTCTCAAAATACACCTTTGAGAAAAAATGAAAAAATGTGAGTTCCTAAATATTCTCAAAATACACCTCCTGCCCGACTTACCCCCTCCTGAGCGTCGGAGATAGACATCTATACCTTGAGACGAATAGACGTAGACTAATAGCTTTTTGTACAACCCTGCATAAACGTAATACTACTTAAACGTTCCATTTTGGCTCAAAATTTTTGCTGTAGCATTTGCAAAGATCATCCTCTATTGACTTATTCATCAAAAGAACGATGCGATTACACCCTAGAATCAAATAAACACCCAAGTTGCAGTCAGGGGTTGAGGTAATCCAGTCCATATTTGATTGCCTAACTAGAACTTTTCTGAACCCACATATATTGTAATAACGGGACGCAGCTGCATGGCGCAACTTCCTAACACCACGCCCGTACGACCCCGGATATCATAACCTCAAGGGTGGACCCAAAAATTTGCCGTTTTGCCAACTTAGCGAGTTCTCTTGGTCAGACCCATGACGCTATAGAGCTTAGCAGGCCGCAGGCGCGCTTCACAAGGTGTGTTCGGACCCCGCCCGTTTGGTTGCGCACGTGTCTAGTTTATGGTATGATTGCTTAAGTCCCCCATCGAGGCTGACACTGACATCTGCTCACAGGCCATAGTGACATGCTAATATTCCCTATTTTGATCTCACTTTGAAGTTGTTTGGAAGTCTCGCTTATTCGAGATAAATGTGTGTTGTTTAGGATGCATTAAAGGGAGGTCCTAACTTAGGTGAAATTTGTTCCTCGTTTAGCTCTCCGGGCTTGAATTCACTCAGGCTATTAGACCAATGTGGCCCCCACAGGGTTCCGACAGTTCCCGTTAAAGTTTATAGTCGGATTCGTGGCCCTAAAAGATAATTTTGTCTTGTTTTGGTAATCGATCGCTTGGTGTCGCCGATGTAATTTGATTGAATAAGTTTTATAACGGTAGGTAGCGATCGATTTACATGAGCTTGATAAGTTTGACAATTTCGGTGGACCTTGTTCTCGCTTCTCTCCGTGTTCCCTTTTTGTTTCCTTCGATTACTATTAGAGGAGACAAACGGCACGCGTCGAGACTTGATCTCTGCAGGCCACGGCGCGGGACGCTGGTCGATGGACCAGACAAGACGTTTAAAACACAGAATCGCTGCCAGAAAACGAACACTAAAAAACCCGGTTCGATTTTCTCTTTAGTTTATTGTGAAACGCTCACGACGAACGCATAGAATATGGTACAACAATGAGAACAGTTATGGGGTTATTACAAAAAGATACCACGTAATACGAAATTGGTCACATCGAGGTAATCAAGTTATGCAAACAAAAATTGGCGTTCACTTCGGGTTGTTTCCTTTTTTCTTTCCACTAAGTGACTCGTTAGTTATTGGGCGGGAAAAAAACGGGCTCTATTGAGTTTCCCAATTTACATACCCTGTAAGCGTTGCGGGGAGGTTTGAGGTCCAACGACAGAGAAACATTTGCTGGGACTACTGCTCGCTCTGAATGCAGAGACTTAGGACGGACAAAGTGCATGCCAAAAATAATAGACAAGGACAATGACATAAATAGCGTCTATGAAAATGACGATACAATATCATGTATGGTACAACTGCGACAACATATTATAGGTAGTTAAGTTCCTCAGCTTGAAGATTAATTCGCTTAGTGAGTCCGATATGAGAATTCTCTTCAATACTCGACCAGTAATGTCTGAACTATGGTTCCCTAGTAAGTTCATTGGTTGCCGGACGGCTATGTGACTAATATGGTGGACGGGGTTGGGTACTGCCGATTTCAGACACGATTAACAAGCAAGAGTTATGGTTAGTATCTTAGTGTGTTTGACAAATCGTCTGTTTGCACGGTGTGTTTGTTCCATAAACGCCTTGGGGCGCGACAAGCATTACGAGCCACGGAGTCAGCAATTTTGCAACCCGGCGTATTAAGGAATACGCTTACTGCAGTATGAGCTTAAGGCAATGCAACAATCAAAACGGCTAGGGTTGCACCTTTCTATACTCCGTACCTTCCATTTAATGTGGATTCGCTCCATGTGGGGATAAAGGTGTACACAAGCAAATGTGCAAAGAATGACCATGGGCCAGTGTTAAATCTTCCTCCTGTCAACATGAGATTTTAGTTCGTCTATTAACATTTTGACTCCCTACCATGTTCAGCGCTTCAAGGTCTGCTGACGGCCGTATTCGATAACATATCGTTTTGCAATTTGTGGACTGTCGAAGCATGTCTCCGACCTATAAAGCTTATGAAGCTTAAAATGAACGTTACCATTACTCTTGCTGGGGTGGGTTCCGGTGCGTTTAATATTTAGGTTAAACATGAAGTGGTTGGACATCTCTCAGCTATCAGTTAATTCCGAGTGTCCACAGTCGCTTTCGATCTTATTTCGGATCGTGTAGCCATTTTTGACCGGTCGGGGTAACGTCCCCCGCCTGTGAGTTTTAAAAAATTTTAACCATCATCCTAGATTAACTAACATCCTAGGGGAATTTGATCGTTTGTTATTGGGTCAAGGTCAAAATTTTAAGTGTCTCTAGCGTTATTTTCGCTCAGTGTCCTGAAAGTAAAGGGGTGACCGTTGGGGTCAAAAAATTTTCCCTTCCTGGCGATACCGGACGATGAGGACCAAAAAGTCCAACAGGAACCTGGTCATTTCCCTAACTGAGTTTCGATCCTACATCACCAAGTCAAAATTTCCACGAAATATATATGTCTTAACTACTCGACCATCCTGTTGGTTATAGACTGTAAAATGGTTACGCATATAATCGACTTAACTACTGACAGGTAACCGGTAACAAGGATGAGACGCCTCTGGGTTATCGGGTCGGGCGATCTTTGAGGGTTCGTCGGGATTGGCTGATTGTGGACGTCGATGGATTAACCTTGGTCAATCGGATATTTTAGTCCCGCGATCCTGGGGGATACTCTAGTATCTCGGAGACGTGTCGATCGCCTGCTTTAACGCCTCACGGCGAGGGTTGATCCACTGAACCACAAATATGGGTATTCCTACCCTAACTTTCCCTTGAGCCGGTGCTCGGGAAGGCACCATGGTCGCGTCCTTTTTCTTTCAGGTCCGTTTCCTGGGATTTTATCAGCATAAGGGGACGTTCCTAGATAAGTGGAATGTTTCTGCGTTTCCACCATATCTTTTCCGTTGCCTGCATAATAAACGAAACGGGGGCAATTTGATATTACTTGTTGTCTCTGTTTGGGTTGCATGAATGCGGGTAGGACTCGGTGTTTGTAACACGGTACGCGATAGGTGGCTTGCAACACTCGCGGGGACCTGTATCGTGGTGCACTCATTTACTCGGAGTGACGTGGGTCGCTCCTTGACAGTTCAGAGCTTTCGAAGCTCGGGTGAGAGGCCTGTCCCTCTTCTTGACTTATCCAGGGTCAACAAACAAGCGTAAGTGAAGCCAGGATTTTGGTTCCTAGTCAAGTTGCATTGTTTTGTTTAAAATTTCTGTAGGGTCTGGCATGGGGAACCAAAACGAGGTCCTGATTAGGAAACCGGGACGAGGAGTAATTACTAGTCCGACTATGTTAATGTTAATGTGTCTGTCTTCCCGGTTAGTGGGCAGGTGGGCGGAGTCCGAATCTATCTGAAATTTTCGATAGACATGCTTACCCTGGGTTGCTAGATACCAAACACAACCACAATGTTTCTGTTGATCCGAGTTGTCACCGCAGCGTGCAGGGCGCAAGCAAAGTGAGACTGAGAATAAACTTATCAGTAATCTGTTCTTACCACAGAGAGATGATAGGTCCGAAGGGGCATTTCATTTTCTCAATGCATGACCTGTTATTTTTGTGTGACTGGGAAACTCTCTCCCGGTCATGTATTTATCCTAGTCCTATGGAAGTTTCGCTGTACTCACGAGGGCTTGTTGTAAACGATCCGTATTACACCAAATTAGTAACTCAGGCAAATTTAAGATTCCATCGAAGGATCATCTGAAAGTGGCGTTGTGCATGTTGTGCCCACCATTATTGTCGGTTTTGGGCGTATTTTAGTGGGTCACTACGGGTCAACGGATGATCAGATTAAGACCCGCCGCACATTGTTGTGTTCGCCGAGAATAGGCGAGTCTGACAAGGGGTCGCATGCCAGTATTTAATGTCTGTCAAAAATACTACTAATTTGCGAATTGGAAGAGAAATAAATGTTAATTTTTATAATATACAATAACAATTGACATGCACCATTGGGGCGCGTTATAGCGGACGAACAGCTGGGCGGGGATGAAGTCCCGCCTGGGCTCGTTGGAATGCTTGGTGTCTGGGCTACATGATGATGTAGGAGACTTTTACCGGAGTTACTCCTGAAACAGGAGAGATCGGTTGCAACGCTCCGGATGGAGTGATTTTGGTGGAAATGAAAAGTGCGAACGCGTTTTCGTCGTACCCAACGTGTAGGAAAAGTGGCAGGATGTGGCACAGTTATGCCCTTGAGATATAGGTTCGCTAAATCCACACAATGATACCCAAAGGGCCAGTCTAGGACCTTCTCTAGAGAATCGTAAGAAGTTATAAATTCGACGATGTCAGTGATTTGCACACGACTTAGCCCAGATCCGTCAGTATTATGGCCGTAACATGTTAGACGGAGCGTTCTATGTGAGAAACCGGACTGACTAGGGTTCGTCCTAACGTTGAGAAGATATCGAACGAAAAAAGGAGCTCGCTGTGTGATAAGTCGATACAATCGAACGATGACAACAACCCTGCCTAGCGTAAGCAGCAGTTGTTTAGACAAGTAGAAGATGGAATTACTAATATAGCTTAATAACCTATATACCGATTTTGTTCTAATAGACCACGTTGGAAATCCCACTAAATTCCTCACCGAACAGTATTTGGGGCCTGGTTTAGAATTCCGAAGCAATAACCGGCTACGGTTCGTCGAAACCGCGTCCGGTTCATTCGTTTACCGAGAGTCCGAATTTGTTGTTTCGTTTGTTGTTGTTTTCCTTTTAGCTCAACCATGGAGAGAAGTTTTGGTTAGTTTAGGTAAAATTAATATTTTGATATTTCGCTACTCCCCAAAGAATTTTTTGTGTCAATGCCGTTCATCATTCGGCGAACAGCCACTGCCGTTCGATGCATGGCGAGCGGCCGAGAGGCCTCCTATTCCCGGACGGTTGCAAATGTGATCCTATGTATTTTAGAAAAATGCCATACATTCTGACCCGGTCTAAATCCCTATAGATCCTACAATTTCTCCGATCATCAGTTCGATCCAACACTATTCCAGTTTTCCGCGTCTTCAATCATGTCTCCTGAATCCGAAACATGCAACATTATGAAAGCATAGCATATTACGGTGGACAAACCTGATAACATAAAAAGTAGTTAAAATTGCAAACATGAATGCATATTGAGAGACTGGACAACATGGACAAGGTTATACGGAAGCAATACAATTTCATGGCGCTACAGGAGTCAGGTTTGTCCGATGGGGGCGTTGAATCGAATCGCTTTAGAGCGCTAGTTATCCGCCTTTCGGGCTTCGTCGAGTCCTTAACGGACCTTGATGGTAGCACAGGCCAGGGCAACAGACCGGAACGGTCCTCTCACAATATAACGTTGATACATATTTTCATTGTATATAATAATTCTTTACGTTGTATCGATTGTCGCACATGAAAGCGGCGGTTCTGAAATGGTTTTGTATAAAAAATCAATGCTTTTCATAATATAAAATTGGGAAAAAATCATTTCATTCTAAAATTACATGGAAAGCATAAGCATGCTTTGTTTTGGGATGTCTCAAAATGGAATATACGTGGGAAACGATACACAGGTATGTAAATTACATCAAATTGGCTCTTAGCTTTTAAGCAATGGTGTAAACACTTATATAACGTTCTATATTTCAAATGCTTTATTATGAACAAACTACTGCGAATCCCAAAAGAAAATTTTTCGAATAAGGCAATTATACGAACTAAAAGTACCACAGTTATCATGAAAATCCAGTATATAAAGCAATTAAATGTTAATTTGGCAATAATCAGTGCTATAATGATAGAAAAAACAGTGGAATTCTACTGGAATTGAAATTGAATATATAAAAAAATTTCAAAATTGAAACGTGTGGAATGGTTTAGAGTGCGCATCATTAGTATGTATATATCAAACAGTACGATAAAACTACATATTTTGGTGACGCTCTTGGGTTAGCAACATCATCTAATTTTTCTGACTGCATACTCATCAATGTAAAGTGTGTCTGGAAAGATACACAGTTTGCACTATGGACTTTCATTGAAATGCTGTAAAAATTTTGAACATTTTATCCACGTTCTTGCGAGCGATAAATGATTTAAACTCATGCATTAACCGTAATGAAATTTATGCCAAAAATATTTACCAATTGGCAAGTTAGCAAACGAAATATTTTTAATTTGGGCTTTAAAGTGAGGTTTTCATTCGTCCCTAATTCGATTCAAAGGGTGCAACCGTTGCAAGGTTATTAATAGCTTACATATCCCGTGGGGCATATGTAAGCAGTGTAAAAACCTAAATGAAGCTAGCCTAACTCAGGCTAAGAAATAGATGGTTACAACAAAATTTACTTTAAATACGAAAAGCATTAACACCCCGGAAAAGAATATGTTATGATGATATCTATTCACCCCTGTTTACTTATTTCACTACATGATATGTTTATCAAACTATAGTTACCTATGTTCAACGATAACTTTAAAGCCGGCAATATACCGGCTCTACAATGCTAGTTTGGTTAAAATCTATATTGGTGTTTGACTCGGCACAAGCCTTTATATAGTACGCTATATAGACACTTCACTTGTAAATCAAGATAGTTTTAGAATAAATTCTACAGTAGCAATTACAAATATTATATTCACATCGTAGGAAAGTCAGCCGACCAAAAAAGCTGACTGACAGCTGTTTTATTTCATAGCCGGCCTTTGGCCAACCTAAGTTACACTTAGAAAACTTTAATTCACTAAGATTATACTTTGCGAGGTAAAGGAATAACACAATAATTTTGACAGTCTTAGGACAGAAAAAGGGATATCTTCATACATGCTCATGGGGTCAGGAGGTAAGAATATTCCACCCCCTTCTGGGGCTCGTACTCCCTCGGGGCTTCGCAGATCCCCCTGCGAGATAGCCTGATACCCCTCTTCCGTGAGACTCAGCATCCTTAATTCCTCCTGCTCCGAAAATTTTGGCAAAAATAGGCAAAATCGGACAAAAATAAGCAAAAATTGGGATAATTGGGAAAAATCGGGAAAAATTGCGAAATGGTAAAGTGGGTAAAAAATTGCCAAAAAATTTTGAAAATTTGAGTTCCAAAAAATAATTCTTCCCGTGACCACCTTCCTCCAGCCGGCAGTTTGATGGCTACTGCTATGAGCTATGGCGACAGCCTCCCCTCCCATCGCACCCGCTATTTTCTGGTACTT
Organism: Trileptium ribeirensis; assembly: GCA_030248225.1. Classification (NCBI taxonomy): domain Eukaryota; kingdom Metazoa; phylum Nematoda; class Enoplea; order Enoplida; family Thoracostomopsidae; genus Trileptium; species Trileptium ribeirensis. The sequence continues at coordinate 35,738 of JASANE010026555.1, forward strand.
CGTAGCTCGCCCAAGTGTAGATATCGTTCAGCCCTTGCGCACAAAGGAAAGAAATTTTAAGCAAATCAGATATCGTTGAGATTAGCATCACGGCGTTTACATATTGGTGACCCAGACATATCCAACGAAAAATAATAAACTTAACTAATGGATATAAATTATTAGCTTAAAACAAGCTAGAGGTATTCTTTGCAAAGATACAAAAATATAACAGCAATTTTTGGTGTGTTCGCAGTATATGTTCACCCCTTATTTCATAAGCACATCTGGATATCGGGAGGAACTCACCAGTGTCTGCCTGACTGCCCGCCTGCAAGCTTGAGCCAAATAGAACCAACTATCCCAAAGCCACAAATTATAACAGCGAAATATAAACGAATCGTGATCCAAAACAATATTTTTTCTGCTATCTGTTCTGCAGATTAAACTTTGTTAGGAGTATATATGATGAGATGTAGCATGCAGATTATACATACAGTCAGTGTCAAAATTTAAATCAAGTACCGCACATAGTCTTCAAGCAATAATAACAACAGCAATGCCATCGCAATTTTGCAACAAAATTGGTAGGTTTTGCTTTCTTTTTAATTGATAAAGAGGTATGAATGGAGCAGAAGTGCCCTGAGGGGGAAGGGTAGACCAGGGCCTCTGGGGTGTTAGACGTCTCAGGCGGTACACCGCTGAACCCCTGATTCGGTATGTAATACCGATTATGTAATACATCTTGGTTGATCAACTTGCCTGGCTATGTCGTCTATCGAGACATATTTCTGAATGGGACTCGTCCACAACCCCACCTGCCAGTGTTTGCATCTGTGAAATAATTACCATATGAGGGTGTTTAAATAACTAACTTGCGGCAAAATATGTGATGGAGAGTTTTTCACGGCTCTATTATATGACGAAAATGTAATTTTTGTAACTATTGCAGGCTTCGTTACCAATGATGGGATTAGTGCACTACGTTAACAGTCCGTACAAAGCCAACGCTGCAACAGTGAAACTATCGCCAACACTACGAAATGCCAGTGCAATATGGTTGATATACAGGTAACAGAATTGATGCTGGCACACACCTTTGAACATTACATAGTGATAAGTGATACAATGTTCAATGATGCATGACGGCATCAATATTACTAGTGATCAGTTTTGTATTTTACCAATCAGCGATTCCGGTTAATATGACTGAAAAATTATCAGCGAGCAAAAATATCTATAGGCAAAAAAAGTACCGGTTGAAATAAAACGCCACCGAAATTGAAGCCACGATAAGTATCATTAGAAGAATATTTCCTGTATTGATTTATGGGCCGAAGCGCGATAGTTTTGGTAATTTTTTCGCAATTATAAACGAAATTACATGTATATTAATTATGTGCACTAATTATCAAAATTGGTTTTAATTTAACAAACTTTTACAATTATATGCATAAACCACTCAATAAGAGAAACGAACTTGTACAATTATATGAGTAAACTACACAATAGAAGTTATTTTTCGAGGAGTACCGAACTTGACTGAATGGCAAAGAGATAAAGAATCCCATCTGAACCATGGAAATATCTCAAGGGTGTTTATAAACGCACTGCGCACAGTTGACCATTTGCGACGCAAGTAGTTTTTCAGAAAATTTTTTTATATTGTTAACTTTGATAGATAACTGTTAAATATACGCATACATACAAAAATTGCACTTTTTTGATATTGAAATCTTTGTACACAAAATTTGGGTAAGACGCTCAATATGTACGTACGTTTCCATATTTATGAAAACGAATCAAATATTCATTTTCGTTCAATGGAGTAAAATCTAGCACTATGAAACCCAAATAGTATTACGCCAACAGCTTAATTGTTATCTTAATGGCCTCGTGGTTGGGCGTTGTGTTAATATTTCTGCGGCTGTAATGTCGGATTTCGTCTAAAACGATGGATATTCAATAGATTTATGTTTGGATTTAAATGTATGAGCGAAAAGTCGTTACATGCCTTGCCATTTAGTTCTACTACGTTATATTGCGTAGCAGGAATGCCGTTCTTTGTTAAAAATTACGACGAATTTTTATATTAAGACACGAATGTTGGTTAAAAGTTGTTCATTGTCTGCTTTGCAAATTTTCATTCTCAATCACTTCTATGAGGAAACACCAGAGCCGAATCATGAAATCGTGATACAGCGATCTAGTGGTACGATGGTTTAGGTATTAAGATACCTATATGGTTCATGCCATTTCTGAACCACACGAATGCAGCCTGTAGCTATTTAGCGTCCGCGACATGTGTGTTTTGATATCTGTACATGTTTCGTAACTCTTCACGTATTTACCCACGGTGTACTGCGTTCATGTGATTCACCGTACAATCTGTCAAGTCGGTCCTATCGAATAAACTTACAACTGTACCAAGATCCAGACAACGACTTAGTAGTTCAAAATAAGATTACGGCTTAAACATCATTTTGTTTCGAATCCTACAGGCCGTGCTATTGGCTCGATCCCTCTAAAAAGACCGTTGTACTGCGGATTTTGAAATCGACAACACCAGAAGGAAATTTCGAATTATTCCATTGGAAGTAAAATTTTCCAATAAATATGGGATTTCAATCATTTACGATTACCTAACACGAGAAATCCGATTGCAGCAGCAAACTTTACTCGTTTTGTCGTATTTGTAAAGGCCGAAACTATTATTTGCCTACCGACAACACAAAAATATGAATGCATAGAATACGAATACCAGTACATCCATCATATTTACAGTCTAGAATATCTATAAAATCATTTCACCCTACTTTTCTATGTATATATAGCTGAATTGAGAAAATAGAACTTGACTATGTTCCTTATAAAATGGGACATTTTATCGTTCAGCAATGTCTACGTAGCGCGACAGCGCACTTATTAAAGGTTCAAATTAAAAAAATTAACGCGTTTAAGATAATATATAAACCGAAACAATGTATAAAGCACAAAGCAACAAAACTACATACACTCAAAATGTCAATGTTACTTATTTGGCGTTATAATGCAAATTGTTTAACATAATTTATCAAAGGATTCTTGCAGTGCTTAAGGTATGTTACTAATTAAGCACGGTGTTAAGGAACTTAATAAGCACAATTACGCTAGTTATTTAGTGTAATAATGCTAAAAGAAGTAAATTTAGCATAACCATTTAAGAATAAATTATGATGTTTTTTTACAAAACGAATGCTGAAAGCCAAATTTTCTGTTAAAAATTTGCTATGATAAATTTACATCTATGTTAGATACCCTATTTTCGCATTACCGATTTTCCATGAGCACACATCGATACTCTGTTTTCGATCAAGTAATTTCTCTCCCAACAGCATCGCTATCACTATGTTATCTCCATATCAGCATACTTTCTCCCTTGTTGAGATAGGCTGTCTATATAACGAAGATATTATAACAACCTTTTTGCTCGTTATACACTGGTTTCTGAATCATTTATTAACCGGACTTCACATAAAACAGTAAAATAACCGAAACATACACTATTCGTAACCGAATTTAACGCAAAGGCGGTAAAGTACGTGAGCCAAAGTAAATACCGCTCGTAATCGAATTTTCTTTCAGTTCAGTAAAATAAATGAAGAAAAGTAGACAAAAACAATAAACTATATATCCAAAATTAAAACACGGACATACAACACTACGTTGGACAGTGTACGCAATCTGCAAAAGTTTCTGAAGAAGATGCTTAGTTTAGACTAAGTGAACTTTGGAATTCATAATCTGATTTTCCATGTTAGCAATAAAATATCAACACCGCCTGAAAAACTGCAATGTCGTTTACGCAAACCTCCAGCAACATTCATTCGCTTTACAAGGTTTCTTTAGGAACAGAACACAAGCTCTTAGATATGCCACTGTTTTACAAAAATGTTTTCAAACACGTAATTCAAATTTGAGCCTTCGTGCCTGCCTGAATTTGAAAGACATTTATACGATACAGAAATATATAACGGTGCGAAACATTTCATTTAAATTAGATTTTCGTTTATGTATCTATTTCATTCACACTGGGTCCAAGTGAACCCACCGCGCACATTGCATATAGATGTGTTAAATAGGTTTATTGTGTTGTCCATATTTGCATAATCCATTTTATTCACTCGCTTTGCGAGGTTCTTTAAAGAACCGAATAACAGCTATTCCATCCATGGAATCCTGGTTCAAAATGCATCTCTGGCGAGAACTTTAGTTTGACGGACGAAGCACGATACACAAATTAATTCCTGGCTTTTAGAAGTAATGCAAAATAACCGACGCAAATAATACTACAAGCGTAAACCAATGCCGATGTTAAAAGCGATTTTACAACTATAAATATTATTAAACAAAATCCGATGCTAGGACTGTAAAATTTCTTGCTTAAACTGACCCTCTGCATTGGGGGCATCCGGTAGTGTAATAGCCACATCCTAAAAACAGCAATAGTCGCCCCTCGTTCAATACAAATGACAAATATTCATTCGAGTCCAAATAAAAGGTCATTTTCGCAAGGAGGTCGTTTTCGAATTTTTTTGGTATTCAATTTTTCCTTTGATTTTTACCAATTTTCCCTAATTCTTTGATCATTCTCCAGCTGTTGCCTATTTCCCCCTAAATTTTTGCTTATTTTCTCTCGATTTTTACCCAGTTCTGCGAAAATTTTGCACGCGACTTCACTGCGCAGATACGGGGCAAGCCTAAAGGGAACCAGACTAACTTCTAAGGGTAATGGGCGCTCGTCCCGAGGGATAAGTCCGAGCACCAGGTGGATAATCACCTCTCACCCTGAGCATGTATTTGCTAAGCAGTATCAGGGATAAATTAACTCAGCTAGTAATAATACGATTGGTACCAAATTTAGCCGAATTTAGTGAAAATCCCTTAAGTTTTCATAAATTTCCAACATGTGTAACGTTAGCATCATTTGCCAAGTTACACTTGTCATACAGGTTCTGATGCAAAAATTAAAATATTTTTTGGATGGCACTACACTAAGGTTAACGTCTGCCGATGTTGAGTTGGGTGATGGCAGAACAAATACTATTTTATGGACAGATTATTCTGCAGTGGCTATGTCTTGAAGTAAACAATTTTGCTGACATGAATAATATCAAGCAATTCATAATGTAATTTCAGCGTTAGTAAACCAAGATAGCCTGTTTTCCAAATTCTACTGCAAAGCGCTATGTTGAATAGCTCCGTGCATTTAGGAAAGCATGATCCGCTCTATAAATAACAGGGAAGTATCCTGGCATTTTTAGCCACTCAATAACCTAAAAGAATGATTTTCATACACCTTTGGCTGGATTTTGAGCCAAGATGCAAATCTGACATAGATAGTGGACAGTTAAGTAGAAAAGGGACAACTATGTTCATGCGTCATATCCAAGATAAACTAGTCTGACAACCGAAAAAATAACGCTGTGAGAACTTGAAGACGAACGACAACTTTCGTGTAAATGAGTAACTGTTTCATTAACTCTTACATTTCGGACTACAGTAATGTTACAGTAAAGTAAAATATTACATTACTATAGTATTTTGAGAGCTGGCTTTAGACAATAATGATTCCTAAAGTATAGCAAAGTTTTACCATTTCGGAGGAAATTGATATTATTTTAGGTGTGACATGGGTTGGCAATGACCAACTGTCGAATATAACGGCTTTATAACTGCTGTGAACTGGGTCAGGGATAACTCAGTTGATAGAGCGCCTGCTTGTGGAAGGCCATAGGTTCGAATCCAAGCCCTTCCCATCTTCTCAGATGAATGCTTTTCACATCCTTCGTCATCATACACCTATCACAAAGGGAGAAATCAAAAACGAATTACCTAAACACAACCATATCTACTAATAAATACCTCAAAACATTTGAAATAAGCTACTAAAATAGCTAGCTATTGAAAAGAAAATAAAATTAAGTAATGTTGTTGTACTTTCGCTAACGTTGGACGACATATTAACAAAATCCAAGGTTAGCGAAAGTACAACAGCGTTACCTAAATTTATTTTCTTAGGCGGGATCGGCATAGCTCAGAGGAGGTTCGAGCCTGAGGGGGATAAAGCATGTATGATGACAACTATTATAGCTACATTATCTTTTTTGTCGTTTACCTATACTACGTATTTTATACCATGTACTGAAATATATTCACACTAATGTTTATTATGTTTTCTAACATATATACAATGAGTGATGTGTCCGCAGAACAGTCGGCGTAACACGACTATTTGAAAATGTTTCTCATCAATCAGAAATAGCAGAATAATTGATAGGATTTCGGCATAAAAAGACAGTTTAAACTAATGCGCAGTAAACTTAACCCATGCCCAGCAACGATACTATTTTGCTATTAAGGTTAAATCTGTTACCGAACGTTTTTTGATGAATCGTAATTCGGTGCAAAGATGTTCGCGAACATACAGCTCTGCGATAGAAATCCGGCAAATTTGTGTTCGCGAATATTCAACGGAAATTACCTTTTTTCGAAAGAAAATCTATCGCATTTCGATTAGGCTGGCTTTGTTCGTGAACACCACGAGCTTAACCACAGTACCGATTAATTTGTGAAGTCAATAAATAAATGCGAACAGAGATAACACAAATGAATATGTCATAGGCATTATATATCGGTTTTGCTGCCCATTAAAAATCGTCACAATTCTATTCGAAGGTGTAATTGTTGGTAATTGTTTCTGACTTTGCCAATGTTCTGTTAGCGAAAAACCGATGAAATTTCCACATTTGCATCGTCACAACGGTTTGCGATTTGCTATCTTCTATTACAAAATAGGATGGTCGATGGGCGCAGCTTAGCTTTACTCGCGCATAATACCACATGGTATATTTCCATCTTAATGTGTATGCTCACCATACGCACGTTATATTTGGACATTCATTGAGTGGAACGAAGCGTTTTTGTTTTCGTCAGGGGGGGGGGGGAATAGGCACCGTCTGTCCGTCAGTCCTTCGAAATAATCAATAACTACTGGGCCGGTTTTAAATTATTTTATTGGAAATTCCTAATATCTTTCAGGTGCACGAGATGTAGTTTTTGTCCAAATTTGTTTTAGTTA